>JH154128.1:145122-177238 GCA_000226015.1 Mnemiopsis leidyi | reverse complement strand
ACACACACACACACACACACACACACACACACACACACACACACACACACACACACACACACACACACACACACACACACACACACACACACACACACACACACACACACACACACACACACACACACACACACACACACACACACACACACACACACACACACACACACACACACACACACACACACACACACACACACACACACACACACACACACACACACACACACACACACACACACACACACACACACACACACACACACACAGAGTTGCTTACCGTTCACAGGAAATACACGCAACTGCAGCAGGTGTGCAGAATCAATCATGGTGTTTACAGATATGACGTCAGAGTACTTGTACACCGCCCCTTTAAACTCCTTACCCACCTGACATGATCAAGGTGTGTGATTTACTGAAGAATATTTTAATTTTGGAAATTTTAATTTTGCAGAAAATCAACAGTGTGCTGTAAAACTGTCGATAAACGCTGGAACCTATTATAACTATTATACCTCTTATAGCCGTGCATCCCCCAATCCCGGTACTCTACATTAAAATGAGATTTAGCCAACCGATATATTCTTTTCGGGGCGCCCACGCAGAGCTTCACTGCTTCATATTGGCAAACCTTTTAGTTATAATGCGAGCGTCGCTGGCCATCGAGTAACGTCATGGACGTTGGCCTCGCTTTTTATAGAATTGACAGATATCGCTCATAAAACTCATAAAACATCTTATTGTCTGTTAAATTATTATGGAATTGATTAATAATTTTTGGAGAATATCTATGGCTTGCCGGTCATGAAATATTAAAGTTTCTGGCACCTGGAGGTTCCACATCATGGTTCCTCCACTGCTTGATGGCAACTGGACGACAGCTCTAGAACTGTTTCTGACTGTGAGGTTCTGCTTGTTCTCGCCGAGTCTCCAGTATCGAACGTTGTAGTCCACCCCTGGTAGTCCTTCCCAACTCAGCTCTAACTCTCCGGCTGTCCTCCATAGGGGCTTTATGTTCCCTGGCACTACATACTTATCATACCTGAGTAGTGTATCTTTAGTTGCTATTTTCTTCGGCCTGAAAAATGTACATTTTACGAGAAAGTGCTACATAAACTTTCGTGTTCCTCTAAAATCGATGCCTCTAAGGTTGCTTACTTTGTGTCAACAGATAGATCAGCAGGCGGCCCAGAGCCTGCAGAGGCGATGGAAATGATGGTGAACTTGTACTTCCGCTTCGGTGTTAACCCTCGGGCTAGATAAGATCTAGCTGCGTAACCTAGTCTGACTGTTTGTAGAGCTTGTCTTTTAGAAAATATCTTTCTATCTGGGAGACGATCCTCGGTGAGAAATCGGGACATATATTTCGTTTTCCAGTTGTCTGGACTCGCAGTTGTCTGGACTTAATAATTTACGAATTGTTCCTTCTTCAGTACAAATTTCAAAATTAATCCAAATAAGTTTACCTGGGTTTGAATGTTGAGATACTATCTGAGCCTCCTCTGGCAACATCTCTTTCACCACGTGGAAGCCCTCCAGAAGTCCATTAGACTCCACCATGTGAGGTGGATTCCAGGACAGGTAAACCTCCGAAATTGACAAGATCTCTGCCGCTAGGTCCTCTACCGGATTCTCGATCACACTAGCCAAGGTCTGTACGACGATAGTGTTGCTGGAAGGTCCCGAACTTCCACCTGCACGCGGTATCACCACGATGTGGTACTCCGACCAAGCCACTAGGTCCTCCACCAGCAGTGTCTGTATCTGGACCCCAGGTTGGTGAGCTGTTGTTATGGTGAAGTTGGAGGAGGAGTTAGCTACCACGACCAAATACTCCTCACACTCCGTCCCTCCCCAACCTATCTCGGTGAAAGTGTCCCCTACTCGGATGGGGTGGAGGTTGTCAGGAGCAGGGATGAACAGGTTGAAGGGCGGCCAGGTGAAGGAAACTACCGAGGAACCGTATTCGTTCTGTGCACTTACTCCCAGCCGTACCTGAGTTATACTTATTGTTTGCTGAAAGGTCGATTCATGGATAATTGAGTAGATAACTTTATTATCCAAGCTGTGAGTGGACGGGTGGTCAAACTCAACCTATCAGTTTTATTCAGCCGATCCAACTATGTGCACGTGCACAGTGCACACATCCGCTCACGCGTTAAACCTCTACCGATTTCTAGTGTTTCGGCTCCGAAGTCCGCAGAAAATTTGTCGAATGTAATTTGATAAAGATGGACTGCATTCAAAAATACTCAAAAGGCAATGAAATTTGACTTTTAGTTTTGCCTAACAGCGCGTCTGTCATTTTGCTTAAAGTTAAAATGAAGCTGCAAGTACCACTACCATAGTCATAAACAAAGCTTGGCAGAGTCAACGAATTTTAAGGACTTCAACTGGCGTTCTAAAGTTGCTTTGAAACTTTAAGAGGTTATACCGACTATGGAACTTAACGTGATCGAAGAGTATCAAGAACATCATTACCATACCTCCGCGAGATCTTTTCTTCGTTTTATGACAGTTTCATTACTAGTCAATGCTGACCATATCTTAGGTTTCTTCTGTCCGACAAGAAAGTAGAAGGTGTAGGTAACATTGTCGCGATGTTCCCAATCTATCAGCAAGTGTGTCCGGTTGAGATCGCCTACAAACGGGGGAGATAACCTTCTCGGCGCACCTGTCCAAGATTGCTTTCAGTTATGCCCATGTCAGACGCATTACGAATTTCCATGATTTCAGATCATAAATGATGATGTAATCCACTAAGCAGTGAGCGATTTCGAACTTTGCTCGTGAGGAAGTGGAGTGCCATTAAAGTGTTTTGGCACGTGACAGCGATTGATGAATGACAGGTTAGGACTTAGATTAAGATTAATCAATATCATGAAACACTCTCGTGTGTCGTAACCGAATTTTGATAGCTCTAGTTCCTCACGAGTAGTGTTCCTTCTAACTAACTAATTTTTTCCTCCCTATTGGCGTATTTTAGACATTACCCCGGACTCTAAGCGTCGTCGTGTGCTTTTGACAGCTGAGCGGTGAGCAAGCAGCACACGTCAGTTTTTCTGGACTGTTACGGGTCACATTCCTGAGATATTTTACCGTTACTGTAGAGTCTACAGTGTAGACCCTTCATTGTAAAACTAGGGCGTGAAGCTACTAAGCGGACATCGAATGTGCTGGAAGAACACTGGGACCAACATATCACTCTGATGATGGCTTATAAAATCAATTTTCGATATTGCAGCAAAATCAACATTCAATTGACCTCAAGATGGCGGTCTTATTCTCTGATATTCGTTGTTTTTTCGTTCTCCATTCGTATGTGATGGGTTTCATCCCCACTGCTTGGCATTTCAGCTCGACGTCATCCCCCTCGTCCAAGTCCAGAAAATCTACCTGCTCAAGCAGGCAAAATATTTCATAATTACACCAATTCAAAAGTTCAAAATTTTGACAGCTGGACGCATCTCCATGGTGCAAACGTCTAAATTTACCCACTTTTTAAGCCAATTTATGTTGACAGGTGGTATTAAGGCAAATTTTTCCCCAATTTGGTGCGTTGGAAACTGCAAGGTATTCATTTCAACATCTGATTTCTAAAAGGCGTCAAAGCTTGCAGGAGATTAATAGATTTGGTTGCAAAATGTCAAGTTTTTCTAAGTGCTATTGGTCAGATTAGCAATAGCGACCATTGGTCGTGGTTGTCGCGTGATTTATCTTTAACCGTGATTTATCTTTAACCGTGATTTATCTAATAACCTTAAAACTTTCATGATTGACAATGTGCCATTGATAAATTTATTCGCAATCTCCTGACAATATGTGTCTATCACTTAACCTAGCTTGTCAAGTTTTCTGTATCGCGAATCAAACTAATACCCGTATAAGACAGTGTGGTGCAGGAGGCCAGGACCAATATCAATCAGGATATTTCGGTGAAGTCCAGCTTAAAGAGCATCACGTGACGAGCACAACATTTCAATGACTTTAACAGTGACACATGACTTTATACTCCATATTTGGGAAGTTTGGCTCCATGATTTGATGACTTTTGTCTTAGTAACCGTCGATGTTTTGTGAGCTCCGCTGTTGCCATTAACGCTATTATTTCTTTATCTTCCGGGACAGGTAGTCATACCTTTGTTGAAGAATATGTTCGCTGGTGGTCTCGTTTTAAGAGACCTTTGTTACTTAAATTTTGAACTTTTACAGAGAATCTCTTGCTCTCAAGGAAGCAAGTCTCTGTTGATTTCTATTCACGCAAAGCAAGAACTTAATTTCTCAGATCCTATGTTCAAATTTTTGAAGCACATTGGATTGTGTATTTTAATTTTGGATCGAATAAACTTATTTGAAAGGTAAAACGAATAGTTTCTGCAACATTCGAATTGAAAATACTGCTAAGTTTTTACCTTATTAACGATTTCCAAATCGCGAAGAATCATCTGAGTCTGAGCTTGGGAGTGTCCCATGGAATTCCGGGCATCGCAGATCACGTGAGTCAGGTTGAGAGAGTACTCGGGACGGAGCGTGAGGATGTTTCCCGTCCCTACTTGACGCTCTTTTGTGTACCACGTTATTGTGGCGGGCGGGTGTGCTGAAAGTGAAATGTAACATCTTATTCTATTCCCTCTAATTCATTTTTCGGATAATGATATTGAGGAATAATTCTATTGTTATGGGACTTACGTCCGTTTACCATAAATTTGATAATGATGCAGTCGTATGAAAATACTTATCAATGGGACTATCCCAGTTATTAATTAGTCAATTAGTTTATCAAATTATTTAAACAATCTAGTTAATAACCAATTACCATTTACGTTGCAGTTTAATGTAAGCTCCTCTTCCACTATTCCCTTTATTTGACTTGGTAGACTGGCTACTGGAGGACCGTTTATTGATCCAAAAGCTCTATGATGAGTGCCTGTGGGAAATCTTTTAAGCTCGTAAGAAATTGTATGTATGTTATGATTTTAGTTATCTCACAAATATAGCTTCAACACATCTCATTCTTGAAAACTTTTTCGAATCAAGGAATTGTTGTCAACAAGAAGACGTTGAGGCAAATCGCAAAACTTAAAAAAAGTAAATAGTTTCTTGTTATACCCGGGAGTTGACAGACAACTGCGCCCACGTGGGTGTTGTCAGGATTTCTAATATATATGTAATCGTAACCGACTTCAACTCCTGTATGTGGTATTGTCAGATTTCTTCAGAAGTAACTTCTCAGAACTCAGATTTCTTTAGTGACAAACTTTATTTTTCTATTTTCCTATTTACTTTCATATTACTTTTTACTATTCTTTAGGGGTCGCTATCAAACGCTATCTATTCGCAGATTTATCATAGTTTGTCCTTAATACGACAAACAAAACAACGGACAACATATTTACCTGGTATAGTGCTGGCTAGCACACTACAGCATATTTACCTGGTATCCGTATAGTGCTGGCTGGCACACTACAGCATATTTACCTGGTATAGTGCTGGCTGGCACACTACAGCATATTTACCTGGTATAGTGCTGGCTGGCACTTCGTTAATGAAAAAGTCAAAGACGAGGACATTCTTCACTGCGCAGGTCATCCTGATTTCCTTGCCACCGAGAACTTCCTTACCGGGCCTCTGTAGCCACTTACCGTCAGTCACCTTAAGGGTTTCCGAATGATTTAAACGGTTGAAAATTAAAATGAACCGGGAGAAAATAAATCAATTTTGTCGAAAAAATTACGTTAAATAGCACATTTACAAAGTCAAAGTTGGAAGTATTGGTAATGGTCTAGTCTGTCGATAGGGAGTTGCTGTCATTTCTGACCTGACTATACCGGACCCAGGTATACCCGTCCCTCGTTACCGAGCAGCTGTAGACACCAGGAACCGTCCCTAGCTTCGTGTACTGTCCTCTTATCAACGACATTTCCTCGCCCCCCTCTGCAGAACACAATTTATATACAGGATGTGGAGTGTTTACCAGTCACCATTTCATTCTAAATAGTTCGAGCTGGAATCACGGGTAAGTTATCTCACCGTTTTGTTGAAATGCAATCCCATGCATGGCAGGGTTTTCCGTATTTATAATTTCCTGTTTAAATTTCCTGACCTGTTTTTGCCGTAAGAGATCCCCTTGGATATCCAAAATAGGAACAGTTATGGTACAAACTCCTCCTATCGCCCACTAAATAGGTCGTGTTTGGCGAGTAGAAATGAGGGACAGCTGAGATAGTGGTTGAGGTCCTCATCATTGGTGTATCGGGGTGCACCACACTCTTAATTACACACATGTACTCTCCTAAGTTCTCCTGCTTGTTCGGTATCTGGAGGGTAAGAATTTTTGTGTTAAACTTGTCTGCTAATGATTAAAGTCATGCAGGTAAAATTTTTATGCTTTTATCGTTATAACATCAGCAGCTGTTCCATTCTACACCTAGAGTCTATTAAAACAATAGTACTATGCTCAAGACTAGAAAGAAGTAGAAAACAAAGTAATAGCCACTTATATCAGTTCATTTACCACGACTGAAACATTGCCGGTCCCAACCGCAAGCAGCTGATTGGTCGATGCTCGGACAAGCTTGAGAGATATGTGGTCCCCGTGTCCGGTACAATTAATTTCGGTTTTGGATCCGTAGATTACATCTTGAGACGGAGTCAGAGACAAGCCTAGCTCTGAAGCGTAATTGTCTTTACAATTTTGTATTCAAATTTAATGCCATCAAGTTTTAACTCAGATCCTTAAATAAAAAGCCAAGCATTCCAATAAAAATACTTCAACCAGTAACCAATCACAGACCCTGGGTTGTTTCACACAGGTCTCTATAACTGGCCTCCTGAGTAGTTGTTCTATAGGCCCATTCTCCAGTGTTCGTTATCACTACACCTAACCGTGCCTTTTCCAGGTCAAGTTCCATCGGTCTCCAGTTTCTCGGCGAGTAATCTATTCTTTCTCCGTTCTTGCACATGTAACTCCCGTTCCTAACTGAATAACACGATAAATCCCCCTCGAGGTTAGCTTCAAATTATGTCTAAATGTAGGGCTGACCAAAACCAAGGTATTTGAATCCAAACCGCGACCCCTAGAAGATATTAAGAATAACATTTCAGTTATCACCTACAAGTTTTAGCCACACCGATCCAGGCAGCTTCTTGCTGGTTTCCCAGGAGACTAGCAGCAATGTCCGTGTCGTGGTTACATCTAGGACACAGCGGTGTGCAATCTGTATCACGTGACTCGTTACTTGTCTCGTCTCCAGATACGTATATTTCACCTGATTTGACACTTGGTGTAAACAGATCGAAAGTACAGCTATTGTTATAATGGTGACATGCGCTTTTAGAACACAGATAAGTGCTTGTCGCACCCCAAATCCGATATCAAAAAGTAATTTTCCCCCAGATTTTGGATAAAATTTTAAATCCTTACACACCTGCCAGAAACTTTGGTAGTTGTTTAATAAATGGTAGTGTACAGAGAAAGGGAAACTCTAAACTGCTGTTTGTGACCGGTGAGAATCCTCTCCTTTTGAGGAGCGATGGCTCACCTGCTTTACATGCCCCTGTAAAAGTATTCTGATATCGGAAAATATTTAATCAGTCATATAATCTTTGATATAACGTGTTTTCCTTCTTTAGAAAACAATGTACTACTCTGTGACTGTAGCAATGCAATTGAGTATGTACTTTAGTAACGTATCACATGTTTTTAAAATCATTTTATAAAGGAAGCTCAGCAAAAAGGATATCATGATTCAAGTTTTCAATTACCTGCTTTGTCTCCAAAGCCGGCAACCTCCACACCTTTTATGTATACCTGACTTAAACTTGTTCTCTCCATCATAACTAGCGCTTCCTGCAAT
Source organism: Mnemiopsis leidyi (assembly GCA_000226015.1). NCBI lineage: Eukaryota > Metazoa > Ctenophora > Tentaculata > Lobata > Bolinopsidae > Mnemiopsis > Mnemiopsis leidyi. Next base: position 169,382 of record JH154128.1, on the reverse strand, counting down.
AGGGAAATTGTTAAACCGTCTACAATTCAAATTATGGTTTGATTTATCATGAAGCGAATTGGGAAAAGCGAAACCTTCTGTACTTCAGAATCGGTCTCTCTATCTTGGCGGGACCGCCAATCCTCCTCCCCAACTCCTCCTCCCCCGCCCCCTCGCCCTCATCAGTCTCATGGCAGCTTTGATATGAATAAGACGATGTCCCAACGAAGACTTACATATACGTATGACGCCTTTATCGTGGCCTTTATCGTGGCATTGTCATCACTTATTGATGAAATATCCGAATTAATATTGCGATTCACGGATGACTCTGCTCAATCAGAGCTCATATGAGTAATTAAAGTAAACATGCAGTCCGTCTTACCTTGATTTGTCCAACATCTCTTATGCAGGGTAAGGTTCCTCCCAGAACCTTGCAATACTCCCCAGCCTCGACCCAGTTCAACGAGTTGTGCACCAGCAGAAACTCTTCATCGCCTGATTTTAGTGTAGTGGGAGTGAATAATTTTGATTTGGGTGTCTGAGTTAAATAATATTCTATATTTTGGACAGGGTACACCAGGCTTTAACTGAATTGAGGCGTCAATTGAAGTTTTATAGGTCTTCTCCACTTTACAGGTGACAATTACTGAAGACATGAGACAGGGATAACCAAAAAATTGGATCAATTTTTTTCATGTTAAAACAGCCTTTATATCAGAACACTATATACTGTTCTTTGTTAGCGACAAAATTATATAGGGATACTGTTAATTGAAATAACTAAACATGGACATACAATGACGTATATACCTTACTCGGGATTATTACAGTCGGTTTATTCACGACCGGGAAAAAAAGCCGGAAGTTATGGCGAAATTAAGCCCAGAACCCGCCACATTATCCTGGTCGGAATTTTACCAGTGCCAAACCTTCCAATTTTAAAATTGCAGAAAATACAAAAATTCCCAACAGAAACTAAGGTGTGATGTGATCATTGTTTTGTAATACTAATAGCCCATGTTTTAATATATTATAACCACATTGACATCATCTGTTTCATCCAATTTTCATGATTTCAAGCACGACTTGATTGTTGGATTTTACCTAATTCTGAACACGGCCTCTTATAGAGTATTATTGTTGGATTTTTTTTTACTCACTAAGTTGTTCAAAGTGCTATAACCACGGCGTTTAATCAATATTTTCTAGACTTTTTACTTTGAACCCTATCAACTATTTCATAAAAAGTGGCTGATATCCAAGAGGTGAAAAATAAAAAACAACTGAAATTGAAAATCTTATACAGAATGAGAAAAATGAATCAGATAAACTTTTCTGTTTGCTCCAATAGTCTTCTCCCGTAAATATGAGACAACGGTTATAATATGAGGACCCATACCCCTTGGGAACCCCAAGAGCTGTGTGGGCGGTGTTTACTATGGCTGTTGAAAAAAAAAACGGGGAAAATATGGCGAAATCCTCCAAAACCCGCCACTTTATCCCGGCCATAATAATAGTAATCCCGAGTAAGGTAATAAGGAGCAAAAGGAAATTTTAGGAAGTAGGCAAAATACTTTCTACCTGATTGTTTTCTCAAAAATGCCTTTAATCTTGATATTTCTTAACAATGCGTGTCAGAGGGTATCGGCCTTTTCTGCCAATGCCATCTAATAAGTTTTGCTATTTATAAGTCAAGATCAAGAACTTTATTCTCTTCAACCGCTGCCTTTGTTACCTAGGTTATGGCAATTGATAATGGAAAGGATTGTTGAAGGTTGCCACAAGGTTCTTTTGTCTTACGAGACAATCTTGTTTCATTATTTGCATTGGAAGCCATTAAAGATAGCAGACCGATAACTGATTGACGATCGCTTCTCTTATTTGGCTTAATCATATGTTGCATTGTCATGTATCCCTTCAAATAATGAAACGCTCCATTTATTATTTGCGAAACTGTCTCTAATTTTGGTCTCGAAATACGTGAGGAATACGATATAACGATATGACCAGCTTCAGCTAGGTTTGTCATGTGATCACAAGCGGACACTTTAAAAAGCGAGATCTATTTCCCAGTCTTACCCAATGCTAGTTGGGGACCTCTGAGAATCATTAGTTCATTACTTCACGATAGATAAGCGGACCTGTGAGGCGTGTCATGTCCTGGTCTCTTTTTTCCCTGGTTGTGGTTGCAAGTGTGACAGGTTACGAAGCCCTGCTGTCGCCAAGTATGTCTATAATGATAGAATATTTCGAACAATTTGCTTGTCGCGGTTATTCCCGACTCTCGCAGCTTAAAGCTGAACGTTTCGTTTGAACGGTAGACGGATATAATCCCTCAACAATTGCTTATTTGATTTTTCAATTATCTTGTTTAATATAGGTTTTTCAAGTTTTTTCTTTTTCAGATTATGAGGTCGCTCCCCATGACATCTTGATACCATTTGATTTTGAAAACAACGAACTGAAATTTAAAACTAATACCAAATATGGATCTGGCGCTCAGGCTCACATTCAATTCTGGACAAATCAATTTGTCGGCGCTAAAAAGATTGGAATAAACGGCAAAAAGCTCTCAGATTTGATCATAGATTTTGTGCACCCTCACCCAAGAGTAAAGTTAACGACAAGCCGGTGCTTTAACTTAGCGCAAGAAATGCCTGCAAATCAAAGTGTTTTTGTTGAAGAAAACACTAACAAATTGAATTTTCAATTTCTAGCAGGAAAAAGTAACCTATGGAATGCCTATATGAAGGACATAGACGGAGCAAAAGTTTTTACGCTACTCTTGGAGTACAATGGATATGAATATTCGGGGGTTCAAGTAGTCCTTCAGGCAAACCTTAGCAGCCAAGAGTTCGAATGTGAAAATGTGTGGAAGGGCCAAAACGTAGTTTGGATAAAATTCGTTTCCCCGCAACTTATCTCTAAGAAGTCGGCCATCAAATTGTATAAACCGGAGGTCCGTGAGTACACCAACTGCCGAACAACGAATGTTGGCACTGACACCATCGCATACTGGAAAATAATATGCATCTTTGACCACGTTAGCTGGTACAAATGCATGCTCTCGGATGAGTACTATGCCGTGGTTCACTCTGAAACAAAAGACGTGTGCGAACACATAGCTGTGGATAGACTCTGCGAAAACGACCCTGGCAATTATCAAGTATGTGGGATTGAAGGGTGCCACGGATTTGTTACCCTACGGGGCCAAGACCTGTTCTGTGGAACATATGTCTGTGAGGGATCTGTCAAAAATGATAATGAAATGCCGCAGTTTGGCTCCATGGTAATGCAATATATCGACTGCAATGGAAACTTTGATTGTAAAAACACGATACTAGACGAGACCAATTGTGAAAACCAGGAAGACCCCCTGTCGGGCGAAGATGAGGTTGCGGGGCCCATCAATGTGATGGGCGACATGTACTCCTGTTTCGAACTCAGAATGGGAGGGAGGGATGGAGTGGTAACCAGAAAAAATATCCCCATGTCAGATAAATGCGATGTGAAATGTGACTGTGTCCTCTGTGATGACGAGATGTTTTGCAATGGTGTATCCTATGGGCTGGAGTGTGACGTGAGAAACAAGAGAGGGTCAGCAGTCGTGAAGGAGTACATTGGTGCAAATAGTTTCTGTGATGGCATCGAAGATTGTTACATGGATCCAAATGATCCATTACCCCCCCTGGACGAGAGATATTGTGGTCAGAGACGGACCATTGGGCAGTGTATGAACGGAGAAGAAACTAGAAATCTCTTTCCAAATCAGATTTGTGCAGTTCCGACTACCCTGCAAAACTCAGATCCAATATGCACGGACGGGAGAGACCAAATGAATTGTGTCGATGAAAGTAGAGTCGGTTTGTCCTGCCTTGTGAACGGTACCGAGGCAAAGCTGTCTTATTTGGCAGTGTGTGGGGGGTACAGGTTGTGTGATGACGGCTATGACGATACCTGCTTGAAAGCAGAGGGAGATTGCACGGTGCACAAAGCCCTCCTATGCAATGAGCGTGAAGACTGTGCGGATGGGGGAGACGAGAAGATGACTGTCTGTCGAAAACTCCACAGTAACACCTGTGTCAGGAGGTACCCATTTAACGGCATAGAAGAACAGCAGATTCCTGCTGATTGGGTGGGCGATGGTACAGTTGATTGCGTTGACGGTAGAGATGAAGATCTAGAATCATGGGATAAATGCGGTCTTGAGCCGCATTTGGCGAGATACGTCGACAGAGGGACTGTTTGTGAGGATGTTTATCTTTGTGGTGATTTGGAACTGGGAGGCGTAAGCTTTATCCAATTTTTTGATATGTGTGACAGGATAAACACATGTGGCAGAGAGATAGAAATATGTATGGAGTCAAGGAACCAGGTCAAAACATGGAACACTCCACTCGAATATACATCATATTACAAGTTTCTTCTTTTCTGCATCCGTGGTCTAGAGAACCTGCAGAGGGATATGGGTTGGTGCCACACCAAGTTGCCATTTGGAGATTTTCTTAAAAGGCCTGTCGGAGTGGCAAGAACTTATCTTGATCTTCCAAAGAAGTCAGTAGACTGCTCTCACACATTTGGCGAAGCCCTGGTCTATCTGAGTTGCACTGGTCTGTGTCTCAACACCGAATGTGTGTTAAAACCGGTTAAGAGGGACACCTGTGTGAATTTCCCGAAGGCATTAACGTTGACCCAGGACTCCCAGTTGTCGATAGTCGTCCAAACAGCAGGTGGCAGATACGAGGACAAAGTTTTCCCATGTGCCAACAAACGTTGTGTCGCCTACAGTGATGTTTGTAATCTGGTGAACGATTGTGGAGACGGCAGTGACGAAGTGGAGTGCAAAAACCATTACTTTTGTCCTGAATATGGGGAATTTATCCCTATATCTTCTAAATGTGATGGTTTCGAAGACTGTCGTGGTTTTGAAGACGAGTGCAACGACGATTGTACAAAAAACAAACGCCTAATCTCAAGCCATGCTCTCAGAATGTCCGCTTGGTCCTTTGGTGCATCTGGGGTTACCTTTAATGGAGTTCTCTTGGTCACCTCAATCAAGAATTTCTGGCAGGCAGAATATAGCAATGCAGCGATGAACCATGCCCTTATCACGACCATAGGACTCAGTGATACGGTGGTTGGGATTTACTTGCTCGTCCTAGCGTACGCCGATCTCTTCTACGAGGACAGCTACTGTAGAAACAGGTACCTGTGGTTATCCAGCAAGAGCTGTGCTGCACTTGGAGTCGTTAATAATATTGCCATCCAACTCTCCTTGTTTTCAATGTCTGCTTTAAGTATTCTAAGGGTCTTCACCATCGGGAAGATGGTCCAGAAGAAGCTTAGCGATGGTCGATTTGAGCGTATTAAGATAATCGCTATGGTGTCAGTGGTGATTGCATTAGCCTTGCCGTGTGCTGTCATCCCTTTGGTACCGTCCTTCGAGGATTTCTTCGTGAATGGTCTGTACTACCATGACAACCCTATCTTTACTGCCTCTGTGAACAAGCTGACACACTTCAACATATTGAAAGCGCATTATGGTCGTCTCGCCTTCAGGCAGCTCTCTTGGAAAAACATTAGAATGTTAGTGAGAGAGATGTTTTCCAAGGACTACGGCGGTTAGTGAGATTTCATTCATTGTGTTCATTTCTTAATTGTAACCTTGTAACTTGCTGTGAAACACTACCTTAAGTTCAGTAGTTACCTAGTATAAGTAACTGTCAGTTTTATTGTTAGCCGTCCAGAACAAATGAACTTTAGCAGGAGTCAATAATGCTCATTAGACATGAACTGTTTTACAGGCATTACTGGTGAAACGATCCACTTCTATGGCAATGACGGTGTGTGTGTGTTCAAGTACCTCGTAACTATGGAAGACCCCCAGAAATGGTTCAGTCTTGGTGCCTCTGTAGTTAATCTAACTTGTGGATTGGTGATTGCCATCTGTTACATCCTGATTTACTCCCGAACATCGGAGTCCGCCAAGAACGTTGCCAGCGCAACAAATGACGACAACGCCACCAAGAAGCGGAACAGGATTCTCCAGAGCAAGATCACGGCGATCGTGGTGACGAACTTCCTCTGTCTACTTCCGTTCACTGTGGCGGGTTGGTTGCACTTTGGGGGAGTATACGACGCCACCAACCTCTACCCACTCTTCACCATCGTCATTCTCCCCATCAACTCGGTGATTAACCCTCTACTCTACGAAAACACCATCCTCAACTTTGTGGTGAAGTTATGCAAGCTGCTGGCGGGAAAACTCCGTAAAGCTTGTCAGTGGGTTAAGCGGAAGGATTCTAGCCGTTCAGCAGCGTCATTTGTCGATGCAAATGATACTGATAGACCTTCTTGATGGGACAATAATGAATAAGGACCGGGATTACGTGGCAGCTATTTAATCATAAACTGATAAACATATATCAAAACAGAGTGCTTTTCGTTATCGTTGATTTATTTACAATCGTAATGCCTCTCTTGGACAATTTCGATAAATAATTTCGGACAAATTCATTTGTTTAAGTTCTTATTTAGTTCCTCTTTCTTTACAATCATACTATTTTTGAATCCAAGTTTGGCTTTAAGCCTAATACCTAAGGTATTGTTTTTCTTTTTGTTGTATCTACTGGTAGATTTTTGACTTGTTAAAATTATCTAAAAGCTTTTAGTTTAATTTTCGATAAAACTTCCTCATTGCAGATACCTCTCTTAATTTGTCATTACGGAAATAAAGGATATTTTGCATTACCTCATAACGGTCACCCCTAAGAACAAATATTTGTCCGAGAATTTTATGTTTATTCTCCAGGGGCACCTCTTTCCGACAGGGAACGCAGTACACATGTAAATGTAGTTCTCAATTAGTTGTTGTTGTTTACCTTTACAGCTTCCCTCACATCTCACATCCTGGATGGCCTTGTTTTTACCAAATATGGTCATCTCAAAGATTTTCCCGAGAATCGCTAGCGTATGGCAACAACACGTGACATTAACTTGTCCCTGCTTAAAGACGTGTCCATGTTGCTCTGCTCACTGCCCGAGTGTTTCAATTGAAGGAAGTTAAACCTTTAAACCGTTTTGACTGCAAGAATTAGAGAATTCGCCTCATGGAGGATGATGATGTAGCAGCTTTGGTGGTTGATAATGGCTCAGGTAAGTAATACTTTTACTGGTAATGTAGCAGAGCCCTAAGTTATGGATTTTAATTAATTATATTTGGATGTATTCTTCATCTGAAAAATGTTGACGCTTTGCCTTACCTAAATTTTATATTATATTGATAATTGATATGGTCATGGGTAGTGGGTACAAACTACAGAGTTAAGTCTTACCTGTACGATATCAATTAGTTGTGTCAATATCAGAATAATTGCTTACAGGAGTAGTGAAGGCAGGGTTTGCTGGAGACGATGCTCCTCGAGCTGTTTTTCCTTCGATTGTTGGTCGACCGCGACATCAAGGTGTCATGGTGGGGATGGGCCAGAAGGATTCGTACGTGGGAGACGAGGCTCAGAGCAAACGAGGTATACTTACACTCAAGTATCCGATTGAACATGGAATAGTTGCAAATTGGGACGATATGGAGAAGATCTGGCATCATACTTTCTACAATGAGCTCCGTGTGGCCCCCGAAGAACACCCCGTTCTTCTGACGGAAGCTCCTCTTAACCCAAAGATAAATCGAGAAAAGATGACTCAGATTATGTTTGAAACATTCAACTGCCCGGCCATGTACGTGGCGATCCAAGCTGTTTTGTCCTTGTATGCCTCTGGACGGACAACAGGAATAGTCCTGGATTCCGGAGACGGCGTTTCCCACACGGTGCCGATTTACGAGGGTTATGCGCTCCCTCACGCTGTCATGAGATTGGACCTTGCAGGACGGGATCTAACTGATTATTTCATGAAGATTCTTACTGAGAGAGGCTACAGTTTCACTACCACCGCTGAGAGAGAAATTGTCAGGGATATCAAGGTTAGCTATCATAGTTTATAATTTGCTTTTTGTGATCATTGAATTTCTTTCTCTTAGTCTTACTCTTAGCACGCAAGTTTTCTATAGCATGACTTCGCCTAGTCATATAAGCAGGTCCTGATAAGGTCCTGTCTTATCAAATCGATTCTTAATACGATTTTTCTCCGGCAGGAAAAACTTTCCTATGTTGCATTGGATTACGAACAAGAAATGCAGGCTGCCGCTCAGGCAAGCTACTTGGAAAAGTCCTATGAGCTTCCAGATGGCCAGGTTATAACAATAGGAAACGAAAGATTCCGATGTCCTGAAACACTATTCCAGCCATCATTCATCGGGATGGAAAACGCAGGAGTCCACGAGACGACATATAATTCGATAATGAGGTGCGACGTTGACATAAGGAAGGACCTGTACTCAAACATCGTCCTTTCCGGGGGAACCACCATGTTCCCTGGAATCGCTGACAGAATGCAGAAGGAGATAACTGCTCTGGCTCCACCTACCATGAAGATCAAAGTGATAGCTCCACCTGAGCGGAAGTATTCCGTGTGGATCGGAGGATCTATCCTTGCCTCTCTGTCCACCTTCCAGCAGATGTGGATCTCCAAGCAGGAGTATGATGAGTGTGGACCGAGCATTGTCCATAGAAAGTGCTTCTAACCCTCTTTAACTGCACTAATGCAGGCTTAAGTTTTGATGGCATTGTGTTCGTTCAGTATTTATTATGTTGGTTGATTCGATATCTTAGTAATTAGGAGACATTATTGAGGAACATGACTGTAGATAATACTTTAAAAAATTGACCATTGATCAACATTATGAATTCTTGTTTTCTTTCGATAATATAGAACTTACCTTTTTCAACAGCAGCGGTAGTACAAAATAGCAGCAAGAAATGAAGACCCAATCCATTGACAGTGACTGCAGACTTTGTCCAACCCATAACGTAATCAGCACTTACAATTTAAGGCAAACACGTGAAATAAGCCGCAGCATTTTACATAAATATGGGAATAGAAAACTCTGAGGATTATGCAGAAGTCAAACTAAACCAGTTGTGCTACGTGAAATTAACGCATAATAATTGAGCAGTAATATCTGCTGTCATAAGATTGCTCTGATTCACTGAATTAGAACAATGGTTCTACGAGGCATGGACAGATTCTGTTCAATCATTTCCGCATCATCAGGCAGAAATGTAATTTTCTGTCAACTAGCCTATGATTCATAAGTCATATATTATATATGCACCAATAATCCTAATACTGTAACTCTAAATCACAAGGTACAATATCCTATGCTCTACATCAGGACGATTTTATGTTTGTCGTCCTTAAACTCTGGGTATAGATATTAATAGATATAATAAGCTTCCGTTAAAATCTACATTCAATTTTATCATCCAATGTACCACTTTCCCAATAAATCATTCTTTGAATGGTTTTGATAGTTATCGTCATAGAAAATGAAGCCCTTTGTAACAGTTAAACATTTCTAAATGGTGCACGAAACTGAAAACGACTATTTTAATCATTACTTGTGATAACATCACCCCGCTACGACAATTTGACATTTCGCTTGGCATTTCAGCTGTAAGATCTACGACAGCCCTATTCATCAAACAAATTGCAGCACACTATCGTGCAATACTTGTAAAGTTATTACGGTTAAACTTAAAGGTCGGAACAAATAAAAAGGCAGTATTTTGTGTTGAGACATGATATAATGACACATGCACGTATCTAGGTGATCCAATCTCAGCATATTCATCGACATAGCTACAGCTTATTCGTCAGGCTTGTATACTCTGAAAGAGAAATCGTTTAAGGATCTTCTCAGTTCGCAGTACATTTACAGTGTGATTTTAGTTGCACTAATTGCAGAACAACTTAATAAGAGGGAAATTTGATTATTTTTCACCGTTATTTTTACAACCGTTTAAGTATACGGTATAAGTACAATTTCTAAGAGGAATACATAGAACTTCATTCATTGAAAGATGTTGGTTTCTGAACTTTAACTTTAGTTATACTTATTGCTTACCGACAAAAGATTTGGTGACAGTTTGCGGGGCTTCACCATCAGGCTCAAACTTGCCGTTAAACCCGAGATTGATCTTCTGTCCAGGTTTTACTTTCTTGGTCCAAGGCATGGGTCCGAATGTCCAGATCTGGATGGGAATTTCATTCGGTTTGTGATCATTTGGAAACTGCATGATACATTTTGATTTCAATGATTGTGAAAAATTGTGGATATATACAATACCTTTCCGTATCCTCGATTAAAATGTCTCACAGCATTTATAATGTGCAATTGAATTTGATAATATGCAATGAGTACTTATACTTTTAATTTTTAAAGTCTTCAACCGATTCGTAAAAAAAGATTGTTTGACTTATAAATATAAGCTTGCCAGCGCTGTTGAGTTCATCTATTAGAACTCATATTCTTTTCCTACTTGTCTTCTGTCAGTATTTGACTGTGATGTGTTGACTCAAAAACTTACGGTTTGAAACTCATTGACAGTGATGACTTTGCAGCCCCAGTGTGACCTGATGTCAACCGGTTTGGTAAAGAACATGGTGTATCGCCAGTCACTGGCCTCCTTCTTGATCGTGACAACCGCCCGCAAATTGATATTCCCATCTATCCAATCTTTTTGCGTGAAATCTAACTTTCTGAAAGTGACTTACTGTATTAAACTTGTTGACACTGATCAGCTTGCAGTTCCAAAAATGAGTCCATTTTACAGGTTTATCCAAGAAAATAGCAAATCGCCAGTCGTCGGCAGATTTTTTAGCCACAAGGGATGCTCGCACCTCCATCATCCCCCGCTCTAGCAAAACTTTCTCGTTGTATTTCAAGTCTCTGTCAGAAAGTGTTTAAAAGAAGATTTTACCGTAAAGATTGACAATACTATATGAATCTTCTAAATGTTCTTCATGAGTTTAATTAAGGAATTAAAGCAGCTCCAGTCTCGCAAGCTTTCCCCAAGAAATTTAGATTTAATAGTCCTGTATGCCCTAGTCGTCTTCTTGATATATCTTTGACAACTTAAATACCTCTATAAACTATTAAATGATCGGATTTGCCGCCAGTCTCACGGAGTTAAGATTGATTCCTGTTAATAAGCTCGATGTTTATGTCGGTTTGGCTTGATAGCTATATGTTTCCTTGTTAACGATCTGGCCATTTGCAAAATATTCTAAAACTTGTTTTGTAACTCAACTTCAAGTTGTGCCGCAGGCTTTTAAGTCATAATTGAATTGTAAATTCTCTTAATAAGACAATCTGTACGTCCCGAAAGAACTTGCTCTATAGTACATATCGTCTAATTCTAACCATCTTACCAACAGCTATTATATCTAAAAACGCGAGTTATTTAATAAACTTACGAGTAAATCCTGTCGTCTATGGGCTCGGTAGGCTCCTCGTAACAAGCCTCGCAGTTTGGCCCACCACAATCCACCATCTGTTCACCGTTGTTCTTGATTCCATCCTCACACGTAGGTTCTGGCGGTGGCTTGACTTCCTAATAGGGTTTATCTTTTTGAGGAGGTTTTAATTCTGGGAAGAGGGCAATGTTATATAGTTCGGATTGAGCTGAACTAAAAAGATTATGTCTGATTATACTGAAGTACTGGAACTTGTTTGAACTCACTCCGGTGCAGACTTGTTTGGGATCCCAAGCGTTAGTGATGTCCTTCATCTTATTGTCCTCCTCCATGCAGCTCTTATACTGGACACTCAGCTGGCAGGTTATTCTTTGATCACACTCGGGATTAACGGGAACCTTCCTCATGTCGGCATCCTGGAACAGTAAACTCTGTTACATATCTCATTCTTACGTATTTCACGTGTTAAACTTGGATTTTCTGACAATTGTAAACATATTTTTTACAGCTCCTAAAAGTAAAGACTGACCTGGTCGCCAAGTCCAGTAGGAGAGAAGCAGAAGTCTCCCATCTTTGTATTCTCTTGGTACTTGGAAAGAGGCACTGCCGTCCCTTTCATGCAGCCGTAGGCTACAGGAGCCAGTCCAGTTCTCTTGCATGGGAGAGATGGCTTCCCTCCAGAGATCTGTACAGTGAAAACGTGAGGGTCTCAGAGTTATTGAAAGCCAAAGCCATACCTTTATGTTATTAAACAATTTTTACTGAAATCGGTTTTATTTTCGAGACTATTATGACACGATGTCGATAAATGATTTATGATGTAATGATCAAGATCGCAACATTTATGATATTAGAGCTTTCTGCAGCAAATAAAGTTTAACATGCAGTGTGCACCTGAAGTCTTGCGCAGGAGTAATAGAAAGTTTTGTGGGCACTCATGGCACTCATGTACTGAAGGATATAGACTCCTTCCGGGAGATTGTATGGAATCTTGATTGTTATGTCGTACCTTTGGGGATTTGTCGGTTAGACTTTATTTCATGAAGGATTGTAAAACTTAGTGGCTTAGTAAATTCGCGATCCGACTATCGTACTTGTAGTATTTTGAAATGCATAAATATAAGGAATCCGAGAAATCTGTTGAATCTCCATCGTTACAGCTTGCTGATCATGACGAACACCGCGCTTAAAAATATCATCAATAGCTTAACAACCTGTTTCCGTCGTATATGTTAGCCATGTATTCACAACCCTTCCTGCTGTTGCAAGGGTGGACGCAGTCTCCGTAACTTGTTTTTCCTCGTCTCTCATCGTGTCCGTAGCATACTATCTTCAAGACGTTCTTCTCAAAATGCTCGTACACTTTGTGTTGTCCTTATTTGTAAAACAGAGATTTATTGAGTAAATATTTTCACATTGAGTAAATATTTTCACATTGAGTAAATATTTTCACATTCACTTTTATCCAATGTTATTATATTTGACAATATTATAACGATTTTCCATCTTCCATTATTCACCTTCTAATTTGAATTATGCTTCTATGCAAATTGAAAACTGTGAAATTTGAGGGTAACTGTGCGATTAACTGATGATGAGTATAAGCCATAACTTCTATATTTTATAAAAATTTTACCCAAGTTGTTCTGTTTTATGATGTTCAGGAAATCTTACCGTCTGGTACAAGTGCTAATCTGACCCATCCTCCTGCGTGATTATTGCTAGTCCAGCCAACCTTCAATCTGTCGCCGGCCTTCACATTTGTCACTATCTTCTTCTTTCCTTCTCGCTCACAGGGTCCAACTGTGGGTTGGGATTATTTCATTTTTATTGTAATATTGAGTTACACTAGGTCGGATAATAGGTTTTTAGCGTATAGCTCTTTAGCTTTTTAATATTATTTTGTTTACCATTTTCAGTTAGAAGAAGAAGATATTATCATTATTATTGTTATGATTATTATTTTGCTGCAACTACAGCGAAATAAGTCTTCACGATTTAGCAATATTTATTATATCATTTATAGAATAAATTATATTTTGTTTCAATATCTTTAGCACATAAGGCAGTTGGCTCGTCTCCGAGGACTGATTTAACAACCATTAATGTTAGCAGCTCAGCTATTGTTGACCATTTAGTTTTACAGTTAACCATTTACTCGATAGTATTTATAAATGCTACCCTACTACTATATTATATATATACTATATATACTAATATACTATATATAGTAGAACTTACCTATGTTACCACCTCGGCCCGGACTAGTGTCGAAGGATGGGGGACACGACATCCATGAGTGGGCCGTAACGGCCGTTATCAACCAAAGCAACAACAAACACTTCATTTTCTTACTCAATCGCAGAAAATATTTAGAAGTGTCTCGAATTCTGTCAGTCTTGAAACTACTGAGTCAAAATTCCTCTGATTTAATCCATTTGGCCGCGGAAAACGTGATTAAACCGCTTTTGTTTGACTTGAAGATGAAAAAATTAGCATGTTCTGTCCATTGTTCCAGGAGAAATCTAACTTTTAAAGTTAGGTTTTAAATCTCGCTTTTCAACTTCACCGTCAAGGTTATTTGATTAGCGTGATTATATAGTAGGGGGCTGATACAATTTGATCATGTCAGGTGTGGATATGTGGCTGAACTCAAACTCTCATCAGATTAACACACGTTGTTGTTATCCAAGACCGTTTGAGACAAAATGATTGGTCTAAATTAACAGTCGCAGCCGATTTGCCCAAGTGACATCAGACATGTACGTCAAATGTCAATCACAATATTGATACTGGCTGTTTTAGATCATAAGAATGATAGAAATGGTTGCGTGACTGAAGAAATGATAAGAAATTTATTAATATTATCCAATATTGTGAAGGACCCTGATCATAAATCCAATTTACTGAGAAGCAATAACCATGAAGTTCAGACGCAACAGATCTACCTCAGTTATTTACCCACTCCACCACTATAACCGAAACAACACTTTTAGTTGCTATAAACATGGCAATTATGTTCGGCACTGCAAGTTAGCCTGACGTTAAAAACGGCTACAAAGGCAAGTATGAACTGCGTGCTCTCCTACGTCAGCGAACTAAAAATAGATTTAAATCAGAACTTTATTTCGATCCTTCCATTTTATAACCGTTGTAATGTCCAATTTGTCAAACCTTTGATCTTTAACCATTTCCTCACATCAATTCGCAGTAAGACATCAAGAGATTTGGATGGTTAAGTTATTGTTAATAATGTTATTTAAGTCTTTTTTGTTACTTACAAGGCTTGTACTGTTTATCTATGAAGGGAACTGCCCAATCATGCTTCAAATCTAATAACCGGATGTAGATCAAATTATTCACGTAATTTCGGACCTACGGCATCAGACTCAGATAAACTTCATCTAAACAACACGTCCACAATATTGGTCACATGGACAAGCTTCATTTGAAAATATTTACTGAGGAAAGTTTGAACAATTTCACCCACCTTCACTCACTATACTAAACAGGTAAACAGCAGTCAGCTCTTCCTGCTAAAGACTTCCTCGACGAATTAGAAGCCGCTCTTACCCAACCGGAGTTACATATATTTTACCATTTCCATATGTTTTTACTTTCTACCATTCGGTAGCTGCCTGGGGAAATTCGTTTCTCGTGCTAGAACATGGTTATAATTCTCTGCAGCCTCGACCTAGCTAATGTAAAATCTAGTTATATTGAACCTAATATTGCTCATGAAATGGTTAATGAAAGCAAGCCTGTGGCGCATGTCCATCCGAAGTGGTGCTGTCGCGTTCGATTTTCATTGTCACACAACTAAATATACCCTAATCGTAGGCACATGTAATCACTAGCGGTGACTAGAAGTAATGTTAGGACGGTTTGCCGCAGTTTAATCTTCATCTGTTTGACCAATGACCCAAGACCCCGATAGGACCGAATGACACAGTCGCATGTCCAGGCTGTAGGATGACATGACCAGCCGGAGGCCCGCGCTACTAACAGGTAGGTCATTTAATTACCTCCCTCCAGTCTGGGAGAGCTCCATCTTAATCACCTGGTCGGATTGGCTAGGTCCCTTAATTATAATATGCTTCGATATTGTCCGGCATTCCGTCACCCATTCGCGGTTGTGCACATGTTTCGTCAACATTTTGTGAAATTTAGCTGTCGGTTGAACAGCGAGTTAGTTAGTCTCACAGAGACTCCCCCCAGTGTTTTACCAGTTTGTTTGCTCGCAGATTCCTCTACGGATCAAAGTCTTGGATCGGTAGGCTCCCAGCTAAGCAAGGCATCTCTTCTCTCCATCCCCAAACCTAGAAAGCACAGGTCCAAGTCTGTTGACAGATCGAAACAGTTCATCTCTCTTCACGCGAGGTTTGATAATCATAAACTTTATCTGTTTTTCTGTTTTTCGTCGACATAAAATTTTTCTGTTTTTCTGTTTCTGTTTTCGTTGAAAAAACTTTATCTGTTTTTCTGTTTTTAGTTGAAAATGAAATAAACTATATCTGTTTTTCTGTTTTTCGTCGAAATAATCTAAAGAATAAATCTTGATAACGGACAAAAAATTGTTGTTTTTCAGCTCCGATAAACGTCAAATTTTATTGCATACCCAGTTTTATTGCATATCCAGCTTTTTGGGTATTCAGTTCGGCTTAATGGTACTTAGGTGGTTTGCTGAATGCTGGAAACTGAACGCTACAGCAAATCGAAATCTTGGTTGGTTTTCTCGTTTTCTCAGGGTTGAATCCCCTATTTTTCTGCTTAACCGTTAACCAGTTTTACAGAAAAGCATTGAAGCAATTTCGAGTAACAATTCTTTTATTTTGAACTTGTTAAAGATCGCTTGAATTAACAACACGGTATCCACATAGCCATCTGTCCGTTGTAACGATCACTACTCCTTAAATATCTTGAAGTTGAAATAAAAGTTCTTGCGGTACCTACTTGAGTCTTTCATTGAAATTCTTTGCTAAACTTCACATCACGTCTTGTCTCTGTGCCTCTAAAATTGATTTGCCTTTTTATGTCTTCGTTTGGTAATGGTGTGTGTCGTTAAACTTGTCTTAATTTTAAATAAATTTGATTATTTGGACAAGATCCTAAGTGAAATCACCTGTACTTGACTTCACCTGTACTTGACTTTATTTTCTGTCTTAAAATTTAACTTGCGAATTTTTTGTTACGAATATTCAGGCACAATTTTTCAAAAAATCGCTCGAAAAGGAAACTACTGCTTCCCATGGCAAGAATGCAACAAAAAATTATGTTCTTCGTTAGTTCGTCTCAACACCAATTCTATAATTGTGCAATTAATTATAACAAAGAATGCCACCATATGATTGATTCGATTCCCCCATATTATGCACTAGTTAATCGCGTTCACAGTCTTGTGACCAAATATAGTCACAGTCACAAGACCTACAACCCTAATACAGCAATGCCCACCTTTTCATTATTCACATTAACTATTTTCTGTTCGTTTTAGGCTCTGCCCTCTCCACTCTCCAGTACAACTCATTACTTGTCCACCCACTTTGTTACCGCTGCACCGCGCTTTAACATCTCTCCCTTTTATTGGGATGCACAGTGCTATCTTTATCCTGACGTCTTTTTGAACCGGAGGATAAACGTTAGAGGGGTGGTGCGAAAACTTGCTTTTTGTTTTGTGAACGTGTGTGCTCCTTTATCAAACTATGTTTAAAATTTATAGATCTTGAATACCAAAGGACGGGAAATAAGCAGCCGCCGACACCAACAACCGGTCACAAATTCTTGTTTGGTTTGCAGTTCTTTTTTTCATTTTCCGTTCCAACCATCCTTAAAATAGTTACTTTAAGTTTAATCTACCTGACTAAGTCTAACATAACAACCTGACATTCTGTCATGGCATAGCTTATCGAGCAATCATTGTACGTATACTGCCTGTTCATTAGACACGTCACTGGTCCGCCACTTTCATTCGAGATTAGATTGTATTGCGGTTATCAGGATCCCCATGACTGGAAGATAATTTCTTTGTTGTCAATAACCAGCATGTCGGCCCCCTCAAAGCACCGTAACAGCACTGCTTCCTTGCTCAGCATAAGGTTGGTGGTTGCTGTATCACAGCTCCTGGGAACGTTAAAGTTTTACCGAACCTGTATATTTCCACATCCATTCAATTTACGATGTACATCGTACAGCGTATATTTGTAAATTTTTTCATTTCATTGCTCAACATGTGACTTAACTGTTCAAGTAATTTGAAATTTTCATTTCCTATGATTTCCGAAATGGGAAGTTGCACAATCGAATCTGCATCAACAAACAAATCGAAATTCTGTTTTGGAATAATTGTGACGCATTCATCTAGACAATTGAGCTGTGCACAATTTGTGTCCAGGATGCAAATGCCTGGCTCCATTACTTTTAAACGCGTAACTAATGTCTTTGACTAATTCAGCTACCGCGGTTTCGAAATTTTATTTTCATCGGAACATTGATCTATATGTATATGAATAGAATATATAATATCAGAAAGGTTAAAAACAACCAAGATCTACTTCTTAAATTCCTGCTTCAGGGTTAAAGTTTTAATGTTTACATTTCAGATATGTGGAAGACAACAACGACAAGCCTAAAATAGTGACAGAAACCAGATCTCCAACAACAAAAAAGAAACCGAGGAGGGTACGTAGAAATTTGCTTGATTTTAGAATCAGTGACAATCATTGTAATAATACGATACCTTTGGATATTGAAAAAGTCATTAAATTGAACCTCACAACCTCCTCTCTTCATTGAGGTCACACTCCAACCTTACACTCCCTCCAACCTCAGATCAAACGGACGAACGCGTTTTACTTGAACAGAGCAACAGTGACGGATGAGGAGCTGGACCATAGGAGGTCCTGTACTTCAGCTGCTTCCGATGACTCCAGCCGGATGTCCATCTCTAACGCCAGCGTGGGAGAGTAAGGATTTTTACACATTTCATTTATCTACTTTGTTTAACTCACAATTACCTCTCAGCTCCTTCCTTGGAGAACATCTTGTTTTAGTATGTAAGGTATAAGACCACGCTAAAGCCTTTCTTCCTTTACAGATCGGCAAGTGCAAGATCGCTGTGGCTCTCTCAGTCCACGGACACGGACCAGGGGTCGTGTGAGTCTCTCAATGTTCGATCTAGACGGCGGATGAAGCTCAACTCGGCTCTTGTCATGGGACAGAGGGACATTCTCATAAATCTGAAGAAGAAGATGAAGAAGAAAACTCCTAAATATCAGGTTAATTGGTTGCAGGTTTTCTGTTGTTAAGTATTGCTTCTGTTATACACGGCCTTTAATTACTGCACTGTCAAGTTTTTTTCATAACTTCCATTAAGTTATCTAACTTCCTTTTAAGTTATACTTTACCTCAGGGAACAATAGATAGAATCCAAAAGAAGTGCATCACAATATTGGGAGGAAGCGAGCAAGTTGAGTCCATGAGCACCCGACTTATCAAGTCGAAAGCTGCTCACCACTCTTTTGAGACTAACCAAACTAATTTCCTTGTAAGTTTCTATGTTAGTATGTTTGGCTATCGGGATTTTTCAAGGATTTTATCAATTATCAAAATCTAGAAAACATTGTCGCCCTATGAAAATGTCCATCTTGATCTATAATTCATTAATTCAATAACACTTTGAACAAACTAATTTCAATTCCATCTTTATCTATAATTTATCAATTCAATAACGCATTGGACGAACTAATTTCGATTCACCCTGCAATTATTAAGCAGTTGAGCAATACCGAATACTGTAGTTATGTTTCTTCAGTACTGTGGTGACTGTGGTGATGTCATCTTGAAGGGTTCTTTAGTGATATGTTCCAACGAATCACCACCGAAGAATGTTTGGCATCCGCGTTGTTTCAAGTAAGAGCGTTTTGCAGAATGCTGCCCACTAAAACATGATTGATGAAATCAATTTGATAGCCGTTATCATAACTTAATCGTCACCCCAGATTAAACCGCTGTAAATTCCCCAAATCTCATTGCATCGTTTCAGGTGTTACATATGCGGGCGACATCTTGTTAACCTGATATATCACCCATTTGAGGGACGCAGATACTGCTCAAGACACAAACCATACCTCCCTAAAATCTGTAGCTATTGTATGGAGGTAAGGATTATTCCTAAGTTTCACGACCAGCCGTATTTCTAAATGTAGCAGTTATATCGTTGTTTTTTTTTCAACCAACCAGAGTTATCTAGTTGGTTCAAGTCTACGCCACTATTCGACCGTATCAGAGCACCAAGACGTATAACTATGTACCTTGATTACCAGAAAATAAAAGTTGTAACTTCTTCTTGAGCGTGCCAACTCCTTACATCTCTCAACCACCTCTCTTGGCAGGAGATAAAATTCGAGACGTTTACCCGAGCTAACGGCCGATACTACCACCCGGAACACTTCCAATGTTGGCAGTGTGCGGTGGTCTTGTCAGGGGAGAAGTACTACGGGTGTGGGGTGTACCCCATGTGTCTGACTTGTTACGACGTCCAGCTCGCCAAACCTTGTCGTTCTTGCAAGGGAGCTATTCAGGTCGGAGACATTTTCTGTCAGCCAGTTTCAGTCCCATTAGCTTGTACCAAGTTACGAAAAGTTTGACATTAAAAACGGTTTTCATTACAAATCCAAAAATTCGATTAACTCAATATTTCAGATTGACACACCGTTCTACTCGCTGGGGAGGAAGCGCTGGCACGCCACCCCCTCCTGCTTCAAGTGTAGTGGCTGCCAGGCGAGTCTGGTAGGGTCCAAGCTGATCACCACCAAGGGAGAACTGTTCTGTAACCGACAGTGCTTCTCAGACCTGATCAACAGGCGGGCTAGTTTTGGTTCGTCTTCTGCATTATATTAATGCTTAATACGTCACTTTTAGCTACAGTATGATTTAGGATGTTCGTGATGGTTTCAGTGTCTCATAAATGTTGCTTGTCGGACTTGTAAGCTTGCTGAATGTTTTTATTTATCTGTTTTTCGGAAAGGCAAGGGACTTCAAGAAAGAAAGTAAGAAACCAAAGTTGAATTATTTTGGCATCAGAAACTGATTGTGTACAAAGTGTGCCTAACGGTCACTTCATTTTTCACGTTACGTATTTTCAATTTCTCTCTTTTTTGTATTTTGCATCAGGGCCTCTTCCACGAACACTTTATTATGCACTTACGAACTGTGTCACGTGACATATACGACTAGTGCTTCAAAAATGTATCCACCAAATACTGGACTATCTTCTTACGTCACCTGAGTTACGCACGCTCCAGCTTATTTACGATTATGTGGATATATCCTTCTTAAGTATGCGTGAGGGGCGCGTGAGGGGCGCGTGATTCTAATTGGACCATGCGCAAATGAAATAACGTGGGTAAGTGTCAACTTAATGAGTGCGCAACTGTTCAAGTTACGAATTAATTTTACGACTACTATTGAGTGGTCGTAGCGTACTCTTAGTGTATTCTTAAAATTAGAATGAAGTGAAAATACAGTGTTTTTATAAAGTTAAAGATTCAAGTCGCTTAAGAAATCTTTTGAATTTGACTTTTAACTTTTTGACGTGCCTCAAAGCCCCGAGCGATTCTCTTATAAATTCACTTTGCGTTGCCTGAGTATTGCTTCGGTATCTCTTCACGGAGTATGCTCGAACGCCGTAAGCGGGATTGTCTCTCCACCATAAGTACAAACTCATAATGAGAAAACTTCACCTTGAATATCAAATAGTGGGTTAATGAAAATAAATAATACGGCTGATTCTAAGTTATCACATCTTAGGTAGGGTAATATACGTGCAAATGGGATCCCTTTGTTTTACGTTCTTATAATGATGGCAGTCGGCCAAAAACAAGCTTTGTTAGTTATTGGCACTGGCTTGTCAGTCACATTT
The DNA here is from genome assembly GCA_000226015.1 of Mnemiopsis leidyi. Classification (NCBI taxonomy): domain Eukaryota; kingdom Metazoa; phylum Ctenophora; class Tentaculata; order Lobata; family Bolinopsidae; genus Mnemiopsis; species Mnemiopsis leidyi. The sequence goes on along the minus strand of JH154128.1, from coordinate 148,108 downwards.
CATTCCAATGTATTAACTTCGACACATTTATACCCATGAATCGGCCGAAACTATCAAGAACAGACGCCCTTACTTTATCCATACTTTATAATACTTTATAATACTTTATAATGACGTCACTTAAGAGCGATGATATCGACAATTAGCTGATTGTAGTAGTTATAACATCAGTATTAAGTTAAATTTTAGTTTATTCAAATGCATTGCACCGTTTGTTCATCTAAATAAACGTGACTCCCGAGAAGTGATCATGGTACATATTTCATGTGCGTGTGTTATTGGAAACGTTACGTCGATTCTTGGAATTCGGCAAGTAGTTCGTTATCATTAAGTTTTGAAGATAAGGCAGTATTGGGCGTCGAATAGCGGTTAATAGCATACTGACCATGATGTTCAATAATTGTAAAATTTAAATCCAAACTTTACTGGCTATAATTCCTCAACTATAAAAATGGACAATAGATAACTTAACTACAAACGTAGAAAGATTGCTTGATTCGAAAATAAAACTGGTGAGAGGCTTTCAATTCAAGATGCGGCAAAAACTTTAGGTTAAAAGCAATGGTTTTGTAATAAATAGTACGGTACATTGAAGCGGGCATATCAAACATTTGAATGGGATTGGAATGTGTACGTCAATACTCAGTATGGTAGAGAAACAGTAAGTTCACTTCTATTAGCACACAAATTACATCTGCTCGTATGTTCAAGTCATATGAGTGATTACAACGCCCACTGCAGAAAATGGCAAAAATCGTCTAACGCGCGCAAAATTATTAGCTCTATTATTGGCTAGTGTTGTTGTCACGTGACGTTGGAGATTGCGTTACTTGAATGCGCATACTGAAGTTCGTGGATACACACTGTGAAGGTCTGAGAACATCTAAGAGCGGCACGACTCTTTCATTGACACTCATGGAATTAATCCGCAAATGAGACTGTACTCGTAAATATTTAAGTGTAAACTTAGGAAATCGGTTCGTGGAAGAGGCCGTTAAGTGCGTTTAAAGAGACCTGATAACACCCTCGTGGTTATTTTAATATTTTATGGTCAAAATGTAACTACACTTAGGATCTTTCAAGACTACATGTGAATAAAATCGTTTATCATGTTGAGGTACCATAATTTCGTGCGTTTATATTTTTATGACAAAATATTCTAAAAGCATACCCTTTCTCATATACACTCATAAGTCATAACCACTTTCATATTGTAATTTGTATCATGAAATTAAGCGAAACTTTACTAAAATGGTCGCATGGCGTGACTATACCCATTACTTTTAAAATTAACTGACAAATCAAAATAGGAAAATTACATCAAATCAGTCTCTCGCGTCATCGTGGCCGAAAGATTCTCTGCATAACGATTCTTGGAAGTCCCCATAGTCCCAATAGTACCCACTTAGCAAAATGATAAATTGAGTGTTGTTCGATAGTACTGCTTTGAAATCTCGATATCTCATTCGGATTAAAGCTCTGATTGCAATATTCACCTCCCTGTCTCTTTTCTTCACTCATTATTCTGAACTCGTCATTCAAATAATCTATCTCTGCTTCTGCCTTCTTTAAAAGGTTATTAATTCTTAAAACTTCATGTTTAAGTACAGAACACTTCTGACAGGACGATTCCTCAACATTTTTCAGAATTTCACATTGGACAGACTCGTGACAGATCCTCTGTTTCAAATAGAAGGAGCTGTAAATTGTCCCGACTTTCTTCTCATCATCCGTAATATTCGGGAACATTCTGACCTCCTCCACTGCTGATAACTCGGAGTCCGAAAATTTGTCACTTTCTGCTGTGACATTCTTCATTGAGGAACAATCTCTCTCTTCCAAGCTGTGCGATGTATTTAGAGACAATAGTGAGTAATAGTCACTTTCCCTCTGAATCTCTAGATCTTTCCCACAAGCTTCTAGATTTTCCCACTGTTCTGATCTAGCCAGAGATGTTCTGGATGAAGATTTCTCGGTCTCTTCCTCTATGGTGTACAACAATCTCTTTGTTGGAAACCCCTCCTCGACTTCATTGTTTTCCTGATCAGGCTCCTCGTTGAGGTTCGAGAAGCTTGTTAGATGCATGTCTTCGTCTTCAAACTCAAAGTTAGCCTCAGGTTTAGCGTGATGCCATTGTTCTGCCATTGTTACGAATGAAGCTCATAGCTGTCTCTCTTAATGCAGTAAAGTAGTGACTCAAATGTTCATCTTTAAATACTCTACACAAATTTGATTTATTTACGTTCCACCTAAGGTTTTGATTAATAGAGGTCGTACTCGTAGCTTTCAAAAAATTGTGTGGCTGCTAAGAGTTATTTATATTAGATGAAAAGTTTTTAAGCAATGAGCACACTATGAAAAACCACAGGTCTTGCTAAATTAATGGTGGACAACAGCCAAGTTTTAACCAAGGAACCAGGAGAAACAACAATCGATTGAGCAATGCACTCGAAATAGTCATAGACTGTGCCACGCGATGCTACTTGATTCTGAAAATGGCCATTTTAATTAAAAGCAGCTGCCATGAGTTAAGACCTGCGTCCTGCAGTAATAATAACTCAGGATGACTCTAAATTTATCGACTATCAAACAAAAGTAGAAATAAGGAGGCTGAAAGGAAGACATCAAAGTAAGGTCAGGAAATTGTAAAGTAGCGAGTAAAATGTAGCTGCGATTGCCATCATGCTTTTCAATATTTAATAAACATGACATGCAGCGAACTGAAATAAAATACAAATAAGATGAAGCTCCGAATACATTGGATAAAGCAAAGTAGTGATCTTGCGATCACGGCGATCATTTGTTTATTGCTGTCAGTGTCAACATCAGATTGTGTGTGTGTGTGTGTGTGTGTGTGTGTGTGTGTGTGTGTGTGTGTGTGTGTGTGTGTGTGTGTGTGTGTGTGTGTGTGTGTGTGTGTGTGTGTGTGTTGTGTGTGTGTGTGTAGTGTGTGTGTGTGTGTGTGTAGTGTGTGTGTGTAGTGTAG
>JH154128.1:117407-132751 GCA_000226015.1 Mnemiopsis leidyi | reverse complement strand
ACGTTCTCACTACTCTGGGTAGGACTTTTACTTCTTCTTTGTTTTCTAAGATTTTGTTTAACACGTTCTCACTGCTCTGGGTAAGACTTTTCTTCTTTGTTTCAAGATTTTGTTTAACAAGTTCTCACTACTCTGGGTAAGACTTTTACTTCTTCTTTGTTTCAAGATTTTGTTTAACACGTTCTCACTACTCTGGGTAGGACTTTTACTTCTTCTTTTTTTCAAGATTTTGTTTAACACGTTCTCACTACTCTGGGTAGGACTTTACTTCTTCTTTGTTTCAAGATTTTGTTAAACACGTTCTCACTACTCTGGGTAGGACTTTTTCTTCTTCTTTTTTTCTAAATTTTGTTTAACACGTTCTCACTACTCTGGGTAGGACTTTTACTTCTTCTTTGTTTCAAGATTTTGTTTAACACGTTCTCAGTTCTCACTACTCTGGGTAGGGTTTTTACTTCTTCGTTTTTCAAGATTTTGTTTAACACGTTCTCACTACTTTGAGTAGGACTTTTACTTCTTCTTTTTTTAGATTTTGTTTGACAATTTTTTAGATAGAATCATTTTTGGAATTTAGCTTACATTAGTTTGGGACGCTTTATTCTTTAACATGATAATAAATTACAGTAGTCCCACCATTTCTCTCTTTCGGTCAAATTTCCGCCAATTTGATATCCTTGATGTCAAATTTAACGTAATGGTCATCCATGTTAGATCACTATCATAGTATCATGCTTGATGTTTCCACATGACACACAAATATCATGTGTATAGCGTCATCAAATCATAAATAACTTTGTGTATTTCTGATGCGATCATATTTGTAAAGAATTTCCATATTTTAATTTTATTCGAGTCAAAAGTGCGACACAGAATGTCATTGTACAATTCTGTCAAAAGATAATGCCATGAAATATAAGTCTATGTGGGACAAGGGTGGCAAAACTGCTGCAGCCATTTGCCATCGCCCTCAAATAAAGGTTTCACAAGACATTGACTCACCCAGTTAATAAACTTCCTGTACCGCTATCACACTTACAGTTAATAAACTTAATATTAAACTTACAGTTAACAAACTTATAGTTAATTCTTTAATAAACTTCCTGTACCGCTATCACACTTACTGGCTGACACAACTAAAGTTGTCACTAGGAGTAATTATAAATGTATTCTCCACTCTCTACAATAACTACACAATAACACATCAAGTAAGTAATGTAAGTAATGATGATGTTTCTTTAATAGCACAGGTCGACATTGTATCACACAGAAATATCCCTGATGAAACAGAGGTGGTGTGGAGAGTCCTACACACGACCCCTCTAATAACATTCATTAAGTGTCCTGTATTTGAGTTAAACCTGGCAATATGCTCGGTGTGTAATAACATTTCTACTCTGTATCCTACACACCACCTCTCTAATAACATTCATTAAGTGTCCTGTATTTGAGTTAAACCTGGCAATATGCTCGGAGTGTATAGCATTTCCACACTGTATCTCAACATAGAATCTCTGGTTACAGGGTATAACATTACACTCTACTGTGCTCTTAATATCCAAAACTGTGCGTGTGTGTAAATGTTTAGAAATTGTAACCTTCCGTTAATTTTGTGTACTGAAATTTGATGATGAGTACCGACTACCGTTATTTGGTGTAACATTTTGCAGTTAACATTACAATATCGAGTATCGAATAAGCTACGCCTAATACATCATACATCGAAAATGTCAACTACTCCTTACACTAACGATTAACGCCCCACCTTTTTTTCGTTCCAATCACTTCTATATCTAAAGAATGTAGAATGTAATAAACCTTCGCTCGACAGCGCCTTATAACAAACTGTAATTTCCTCCCAGTCACGCATAAATACTCCATGAGAACAAATCAGATTCACAGCGTGGAATGTATCATTGCAGTGATTACATCACACCGCGCATTTCCTTCTTCAGAAGAAGACTGCACTGTTTGTTGGAGATAATGCGATAAGTTTACCCGTTACACAGTCTCTTTATCCTGACATCAATTAAATATTTGTCGCATATTTTCGTGCTTCCTTAATAGAGATTGAAACGATCCAAATATGGTTATCTGAGTCATGGTGATGGTTTAACAGGATTACATTTTAAAAGTATGTCGCTAACGGGCACGTGTAATAAAACTTGATGAATGTTAAAACGATACTTTAACCAACCACTTTAGAGAAAAGAAATCCGGCTTTGAAAATGTACAAGGATTTGGCGTAATTAAGATGGTTTTTATTTATTCTCGGATACATAAGTAAATTTTATGCGTCGAATGAAATATCAACTGAAGACTGAATAAACGTAAAGACCTGTATAAGATTCATATTGTTCCAAATTATCGTCTCATCAAATGATCAGATAACTAGGTGATCAGAGTTTTAATATTCACTTGATCTCGCAGGAGAACCAATGGAAGACAAGGAAGTAGATGATCTGATCTCGGGTTATGAAGATAGCCAAGGATGTGTCAACTATGAGGGTAAGTTTGAATACTGTGTGTAACCATGGTAACAAGTGTACTGTTTACGTAGATTCCTATATTTGGCCTTCCAAACGAGTATCACGTGACTTGTTTTATGAGAACTCTGCCAAGTCGCACTTCGCTGTGATAGTCTTTACGTAATAATGTTATAGTACTTCCTATCTTAGTATAGTATGTTCACGTTATCATTATGGCACAATTCTGTAAAGTTCTCAATCTGTGCAAGTCTGTCATGAAAGACATGAGAAATTCAAAATTAACGTGTAGTACAACATTTTACGTCGACCTTGACGCACCTCTTTGTTTCAGATTTAATCAGAATGCTGACCTCTAAAGAGTAGAGTGGTGTTGTCGTATTCTTCGCATGGGCTTATATATCTAGCTAACTAATCTTTACTAATGTTGACTAACTACTGTAGCAGAAGTTTAAGAACTCATTATTCATGTAGTACTAAAACTATGTTATTGTTAGTCCACGCTTTAGTCGAGTTACACTCGAGGTTTATCATGGAGATATTTTGTGTACATTCCCCTTTTCTTGCGACCATGACCTATCATTTTTAAATTTTTAAGTAATTTGAGCTACAAGTTATGTTTGAATGAAGAATAATGATCTAGAGAGTTTATTATAGACACTTTATTTCAAACACTATGATCGTTCGAACTGTATTATAAATAAGTGTACTAATTATCAATTATGATCAAATTTTTTATTACTTTGAAAATTTCACGGAATCACCGCATATTATTTGATGTTTACCAAAGAGAAATGACGAATTTACTCCTCCATTGCCTGATCCCGAGGTCTGTTGAATGAACATTTGTTAAGAGTTTACGTCCTGTTATGCTCCAAAATAATAGCTGTTCTCCTTGTGTGTAATATCTTTACATTCAAAGGAGATGGAGATAAACAAGCTCCTAAGCCCTATCTACAACGAAAGACTTAGAGGTCCTACGCCACAGTCCTCACGGACCCCCACCTTTCAAGATACTGAAGACAGAATAATGGATTGCGCGGTAAGAGAATTTGTAAGTTTTCCTGTAGACCTTTTGATCGCGCACGTACGTTTTTGTTTACAGCGGGCCGCTTGTCGGCTGTAATGACTAATGAGATAACACAGCATAAACGATAAATTTTAAAGTTTTTTTCGCGACCGTTCAACGTTGACTTATGAGAAAAACTAGTTTCGCAACGAGGTCAGATTCTAACAAATGTTCAAAAAGGTTTCAATATTAAAATTTAAGTAAATGAGCCTCTTGGTTAAGTAGTTTATAGCTATTAGTATTGACATTTTCCGCCGCCATTTTGTCTTTAAGTCAACAAGCATTAGAACCTGACCACAATCTTTCGATATTCATCTTCGGTAAAGATCTCTGTTGACATCCAAGAGACCGACTATAATGACGTTATTCATTCCAGAACGTGTCACATCAATGAGCTTTGTTATTTCCGATTCTGTATGATGACACAGATAAGTCTGTATGATGACACAGATAAGTCATTAGTGTCTATATCATGGAGAATGAATTATGTGTGTTCTTGATATAAGCAAATTTCATCCTACCGTCGGATACATTTATACTCCTCTGTTACATATTTAAGTATTTACTAATAAATGTTTTACCCAATACCCATATCGCCTAAAGTCCACTATTGACTATGGGTAACTCTATAAACACTTGGTTGTATGGTTTTATGTCACAAAATAAGCCACGTTTCAGAACTAGCGGATTTAAAGTTTTAAAGTGCTCCAGCATTAGTTAATTGTATAAAGTGTTGACTAAACCAGTGCGTGTCAAACTTGTGTGCATGTACGTGTTACCCGATACTGGCTAACATCATCTAATTGCAGTTTTGACTATCGACGGACGATTGCGTTGAAGCAATCTTGCTTTTTACCGACAACATAATGAAAGAATAAATACATACTATGCACGCACTAAGATATGGCAGAATTACTTTATCACAACATTGCTTCTCATTGCAAAGAACACTTTGCTTGTCCGATTATTGAAACAGTCTCGTGTCGCGTAGCTGTGGCGTTCTTTTTGCTTCTTTTTGCGCTTCCGAATAAGTTTTATGCATTGAGCACTTAACTCTATACACTTACTACACATTAATGTATCTAGTTTACTTCCTCTAAGTTTACTGTCTTACTGTCTGTATTGCTATATCCTTCCCAGACAATTGAACCAAAACCGTGCAATGTGTGGTACTTCTGTCGTAGCCTTATGTTAAGTTCTTAATTTCTGTCCATTAGACAGAACTCATCATATAATTGATCTAATTTTCTGGTTTATACAAGAATTAGTTGAATGATTTACAATTGACTATGAGCCACATAAAGATACACCGCTCATAGTCATATCACTAGGGTAAGATTTAGGTAAATTAGAAGAGTTGCCGTTAAAAGTTTAATTACGGCTTACGTAGAACTCGAAGACGCTGTTTCGGATGTTTATTTTTATACGTGAAAGCTATTTATGGTTTGTTGAGCGTTTGTATACATCGTTGAATTTGAATACATGTTTCAACTTTTACTGCTTCAAACAAGATAACTTAAACTTTAGTTCAATGTTAACGTCTAAGTACATATATTTTTACGTTTTCATCCTGTTATTAAGTAAGTAAAACGTTACTACCAAAGTAAATTGGGGGAGGGGGGAACATAACTTTTCCCTCCACAATCAATCTGTACTGAATAGAGCTTTTATGAATTAGTTTGTCGACGACTTTAACTGGTTTTCCTAGATTCATTCTTGACAAGTCGCCTTTCTCGCGTTAACTGAGACAAAATTTATTCCGTTTAACTTTTTCCAAGTGCAACCTGAAATATGGCTGTATGGAAACACTTAATTAGCCCAATTTAATTGAAATTTTCAAGTTCTTACAAATCGATTCGCATCCTCTCGTATCGTAAGTTTAATATTGTTTAGACTATAACAGTTTAGAGTAGCTCTATCTGCCACTTGCCAGAAACACACTATTTCGATTTCGCTTTATTGACTCGGAATATTTATTAATTTATCATTTTAATGGCATCAACGCGATGTTTGATGGACAGTCCGGTTACTGACTGATTAAATTGTTCTACAGAGTGGTTCGTGTATGTCTCCCTCCTCCTACAGCAATCAGGATTGGCTCACAATAACCTTGCCGCACTTTTTGTTTCGTCCTCATTTTGAGCCTAGAAGCTATACTCTATAAGTGTAACCTAATTGTAACCTGAAACTTTCTAGGTTTTCTACTATATAATGACCTAGTTTGGTTGCACATTCTGGTATCCAATATTGAGTTCACTCCTAACGAAAGTCTTCATTTTGCGGTTTCCTCGTCCAACAAATCATGAAAGAAAAAGGAGCATATTATTCAAACTTATCAATCGAACTACAAACATTTTGATATGTCGCTAATTTTTCGTAGCCCAATGAATTCAGCGATATATCTATCCATGACGTTTCACCGCATCACAATTATCATAATCGTCACTGAAAGTTTACCACCAAAAGTCCAGTTAAGGTTCAGATAATCGGAATAAAGCAATGTAGGCAGTTTTCTGAGCAGCGTATTTGTCACGTCCATCTCTGGCGATTTTTCATTACCCAACACTGTCAACTATACCCACACCCACACTCACACACACACACACACACGAACATTCCTTATTCGCTTTGAGCTATCATTATCCTATTTGGGGTGAGATTTCGGGCCAGATCGATCAAAATTTTCCGGAATACAGCTTAACGTGTTTTGTAATCCGATCAGGGCGGTATGGCTATCTCCCTGATTCACTCTACAGCGAGAGAGAGAGAGAGTCGCGATCTTCTGCTACTTTTCCAAATGATATTTCTAACTCTCGTCTTCTTGCCGTGGTTTGCTTGGGACGTGACAATTACTTGATCTAATTAAAGGTAGGGTAAATATTTGCCGGATAATATTACCTAGCGCAATTTGATTGAGTGTGTGTGTTTCGCATCTGTCATCTTGGATTTCAATTCTCATTTGCCCCTATGCCCATTTAATCGATATATACGTTAATTGGTGCGATAATTGTAGGTTATTGGTTTCCATTAACTTTCCGGCTTACTGTCGAAAAGAAATAGATAAGATTGTTATCAAAATTTATTGATTATTGATGTTGCGTCTCTTTCACTAAGAAGTAGATGCATGTTTCTTCTCTCCCATTTATCCAAGACTCCCTGTCATTGACGAATCTATCAGAATTTCTTTATTCAACGAGTTTTAATGGAACACTTTACCGTTTTTCCTTAAGGTATATTTGCTCAAAATTAAATTTTGAAATCATATTTTTACATTCTTAATTTTCGCTCATTGCTTAAACAAAACATTGCTCGTCAATTTTACCAACTCAAATAAGGTCGCCACATTTGCCAAATACAGACAATTCATTCAATTTTCTTATTGGTCAACAGCACTGCCTGCCACGTGACAGACCGCCACGGTCCTGAGAGAAGAGTACCCTGTCCCAATATGGTCAAATCGGGAACAGATTGGTGAAATTAATGTTCTGTAAATCATTTGCCGCAGGTATTTGTATTAGTAGAGTGTCAGTAAGTTACGGAGCCGTGTATAATGTTATTGAACCAGGACAGCACCTCTGGTCACGTGACCTGTAATTAAAGGTGACCTACTGGGACCAGACCACCGTGTTATAGACCTGCATGCTGGGCGTTTTGTTTGTGTATCAATGCAGGCTGTTTTGGCGTAGGCAACTGTTTAATTTTAAATTTCTAATTTGTTTGACATCACTACCGTTTTGATTTACAGAGATTGTAGAACAGTTGTCAGTTGACGGCCCATATTAAGGTTCAAACTCTCTAAAAACGATAAGAAATTATTGAGGTTTCTCCTACCTGACAATCATTGAATTTGAACTGCCTCCGAACATTTCAACCACTTTTACCCTTCAACGATTTCTGCCAGTCTCCGTTAAATCTTTCTTGACTGGCTATATCCGTGTAACATTGACGCTCATCTATCCTTGGTGAGCAGTATTCAATTGTACAGCGGCTCCTGCTTCGTGTTTGGATGTGCTGTTCCGTCAAACTTAATCTCCCTTTCCATGAAACTCAACAAAGAAGGACTTATTGTGTAGGTAGACACAATGAAGCATCTTCCCTGGGCAGTAAAGACTGAAGTGCAAGACTAGACTTTTCAAAAGTGCAGCCACGTAAAGTAATGCCTTGTGTCCTTTTCGTCCTGCACTTGGTCAATGACATACCGTCTAATTATATCGAATTTAATGGGCTGGTTCAGAATGCGCGCACACACAATCGCTTTGTATTCAACCGCAGTCGATACACTCTTCTCTTTTCTCCGATGCCATGTTGGTGTACTCCGTGTGGGACTGTAGTGTCATTATAGAATCTTTTTATTTCATTCGATCAGTGATCTGCCACAATTTTCCTTCATAAACTAGTGGTCCCGATTCCTAATGATTCGCCTCGACTATTATATTTGTCGCCAACAGTTTCATTTCGCTCCAACAGATCAAAATTTTAATTTCTACATCCAGCTATGTACTAAAAATAGCTGTACAGTTTCTTACTTGTGGTGCATAAACATATGTGGATATCGTTTAGATGTGACCTGTCTTGTGACCCGTGAAAATACCTGACCACCGCGCCACCTGGAGGCCTCTACTATCTGTAAACATGGACATTATTCACTAGTTCTCGTGCAGTAACAACTCTCGACAACCTTACTGGTGAGACTATTCAAAACGTTTTGTTAGTGGAGTAGCTGCTCCGAAATCCTGGATCAAAACGTTTTGTTAGTGGTGTAGCTGCTCCGAAATCCTGGATCAAAACGAACAAAACGTTTTGTTAGTGGTGTAGCTGCTCCGAAATCCTGGATCAAGACGAACAAAACGTTTTGTTAGTGGTGTAGCTGCTCCGAAATCCTGGATCAAGACGAACGATCACTAACATCTCTTTATCCAGGAGAGTGTCCGGTTCCTCCCATCATAGTTCAAGGATGGTTCATCCTATCGTATGTTGAATTAAATCTCCTTGTTTCGTAGATAATATCAAAAATATACAACTGCACCAGCTTGCGACAAGCACATACTACATCACATGGTGCTAAACTCGCCAAGAAACTGTTGGTTCTGATTGGCTGGCGACTTTTCTATCGCTATCTGATTGGTCATTGCTCCTTCTGGTCTATTACGGCAAAATCTGCATATGATTTTCAACACGTACTGTGGTGATTTACTGCAAAGCGTCGGCTGACAACGTTTAAACATACGATAGCTTCAAGTAGCTCATTTAGGTCATTAAATGAATAACGTTTTAAAGTTTACAAAGTTACTTATGAAAGATAAGGTAGGGCCGTAGATCTAGGCTTGGGAGTGTCACGTACCTGTAAAATTCATTTTAGCTATCTTCGTTTAAAAGTCAGTCATTCGGTTAGCACTCCACAATTTTAGCACTTCATGACTTGTCAACGGGTAGTTAAAAGTGCAATATTTCACAATTTGGAAACGAATAATATCCCAAAGTTGAGACATGTGCGTGTAATGATTCACTTTTCTGCTCGCAACACAGCACGCATTGTACACTATATCATGAGCTTGCGAGCATTCAGCTCTTCATAAATGTTAAATTGTCAGCCTATTATTTCATTCCGTACTCCTGCCCAAGAATCGAATTAGACAAAGTGTAGTCGAGAATATTCAGATTTTAGCCCCGCAAGACTTTTCTATTTAGTGCGTTTGGATTTATCCGAGTTCACCGGTCTTTAAATCTTTAAATTCACGATCCTAATGCTACGGGGTTCCGGACGCCACGATGTAGCTATAGACACTTAACGGAAGGAAGCCTCACACTGTTAAACACCCACCATGCTTTGTTGCTCCCTAGTTCTGCGATCAGATTTTCCGCCCTACTGCCTTGCTTGACTGCAATCCGGAAACTCTTTAGTCCTGCCTGTTTTAAGGAGACCCCTCCGCGCAGTGATCGTAAAGTTCTCGTTTCAGGCTTCGTAGCAGCTCAGTTTGATAAGTTAAAGACGGGATTCCTCCTGGAACGAATAACCTCGAGCCACCCCAAATAAATTTCGGCCCTAACCTAATGAGAAGTGTCTTGCGTAATTACTCCCAGGCAACTGTCTTTCTGTGTTATTTTGAGTTTGCAATATCCAGGCATGCGTGACAGACCGTCACTCCCCATATCAACTTGCTGTAGTCCTACATATTGAATGAAATTTTAAGTTTTGACGTTTAATAAGAGTTAAAAATTCTGTAATTTAATCGGAATGTCGGTATTCTCTCCCGTCTATATGCTTGTTTGTAGTCAGCGTAATTTGGGGATATGCGATACTTCGTAAAACGAGATATATTGTCTCTTACGAATAGTTGACATTCATCTCCTCTTCTCACACTTTCCTCTTTCCTGTTTTACTTTAAATTATTTTGGTCTATGATGCGGTTTTCTTACTTTCTGTCCTAAACAAAAACTTATATTTAGATTCATACAACAATTAGCATGTAAGTTTGTAAGTTTATAGTAGTGCAGTAAAACAGGAATCAGCGCAACTTTTCCCCAGAATTTTTGAGCTTTAAAGTTTTGGATTTAGGTGCTTAAACTGGGCCGAATTTTTAGGCTTGACGTCAGATGTCGAAGAAGTCAGGTGGCTCACTGAAATCAGTGACAACGATAATATACTTTCTGAGAAAGACTCCCTTTTGAGAAAAAAGTCTTTCTGATTTATCCTTATAAAAATTTCGAAGGATCTCTGACTATATCAACAGCAAACTTAACTATTACCTGCTATACGTCAATAAACAACTTAGCAGTCGTCGACCAACATGTCAAGGAAAACTATAAGTGTTGAAACAAAATAGCCCAACTCTAAATTTCTCCTGAAGTTCAACGTTTACCATTTTTTGGCAATGATTTGCGTGCTTTCAACACTAATCTCCAGCAAGTTGTCCGATACCGTGTTGTCGACATCCCCCTCGTATGTCCACACCTGGAATCTTGTTGCTATCAAAGTTTAACACAATATCTTGTGTTTACAGGCAATTACAGTCGCGTCTATTGATATGTTAAACCGGCCTCAACTTCAGCTCATACACAGCACCATCACCCGTCGGAATATTCACTCAACTACAACTCTACCCGTGTTGACCGTATTTTTACTCGCTCAAGTCACGTGATTGTTTTTCATGTTCTGTCCGACAATTTAACGGAATTTCCCGAACTCCGACTGCCTGTGCAGGACGGTATGACAGCGGAGGTTGCCGGAATTTCGACGATAAGGGATTGGTAGAGCTGGGTTAAGGTGTCAGAAAGCAGCTGCTGCTCCTGAAATGTACAAATTGGTAGAAGTGGTCTGGTACCGAGTGTTGATGTTTTACGGGCAAAACAAACTCTGTTTTCTGACTTCACTGCTGCGTTTTCAGTCATTTACAGCGTTCTGACTTCTGCTTGCCTCGGTCTAGTTAGACGCTACACAGTGTGCTTCGCTATGGTGACGCTATGCAGCTCGGTTATACAAAATACAATCGTTATCTTTTAATTTCGTTTTACACTAAAACATTAACACGTGTTTGACGACCGTAACATGCAGGTATGGAAATAATAATGCAAATCGTACAGATCGCATTTTGATAAATTGCGATAAAACGAATTTTTTTAAATGAGCTGGGTTTTTGTCTGCCACTTTCGGAACCCGTTGACTCAACGAAATTCTATATCAGTTAGTTTGAAATTAGAAAATAGCCCCCTCATACACTAAACCTAGTATCCAACCTCATCAGTTCTGTCAACGTTTTGTCCTTCGTCCAACTTGTAGTTTTCTGTTCAACTCTCTCTTCAAGTACTATTGTTGATTAAATGTTGAAAAATATATCCCAGTTTATTGGATTATATCCTATCAGTATCTCAATGTTGATGTTATATTAAATCTGGGCATTTCATTTTTCTTAAAAACTACAACGATATAGTCACACTTAGAAGTGTGATTGTATCGTTGGTAAATGTGTACTTCGTTTCTGCCAAATTATTTGATTTGGCGGGTAATGCTATCTTTAGATCTTCTATAGACTTAGTGAATTTTTGCGGGTAAGAAAAGTGCCCCCATATCATTATCAATCCTCAATCTTAACGTTTACATAAATTTCATCGCAGTTCGATCATGTCAGGATTAAAGTATGGATCCCTTAACTTTTTATATAGCGGATTTATTTCCTGAGGCTGCTCTGATCTGTGGTCGCTTTTCAAAATTCTTACCATAGTCAATTTGTCAATAGCACTTGCGCAAATTTGTGCTTTAAACACTCCCGCTCGATGTTCTAGAAAAAGGTCATGCTCGAAAAGAGGTTTATTTAAGCAGAATGGTGGGACATGTTTCATTGAAACTCTGCATTTTGTCTGGGATTTACCCAGTTTTCATTCGGGTGAATGGGAGATCCTAAGTCCGCCAAATGTTTAAACGGTTTAAGAGAAACAAAATCTGTCACTATAAACGCTTGTCTTAAATGTCTACGGTTAAATCACATATTTTTGGTATCCTCTTCATCGCTACGTGTTAGTCTTTATCCTTGCACTTTTTCTGAGTTTCCTATTCTTCCAAGAATAGTAAAAATTCTACTTGACATATTTATATTCACTCGCATTTAAGACAGATCTGCTCTTGTCAGTATAATGGTACCAGCAGTGAAATGCTTTACTCTGTAGAATCTATAGAACCAGATTAACTGAATATTTTCGTTCAATTGTACCGAATATAAATGGAGAAAATAGAGAAAACATTAAAAAGTCACCGAATACCGCGCAAAAATTACAGATTTTACTTTTTCTCGCTGGCGAAACGCCCACACATTTAAAACTTTACTAACAACAGCCCTCCACTGTAGGACGCTACTTGATCTACTATTATGACATGAGTGTTGGCGTTGTGTTGGCGTGTCTACTCCTCGTTACCAAGACGATAGCAGATACTAGCGATACAAGCTCCCAACTTCCGAGATTCAAATGTTTGTCCTGCGAACGAACGGACGATCTGATGTGCTACAACAACCAGTGAGTTTCCTTGTAGAATGTTCTAATTCTGTTCAGATTTGCTGAGCGACGATGTTCTCAAAACATTTAAAAAATATTAACGAAAGAAAGCTAAAGATTTTAAGCTCGCATATTTGAGCTCTTAAACATAAATAATGGTGTATGGCCTGGGGGAGATCTTACTTTCAGGGTTATACTAAATTTAATCAAGCCTATAAATTTCCGGAATAGGGTGCCGTTACGGCTGCTTGGTTTAAAACTTAAGATTAAAAATAAAACATCAACTCCTCAAATCGAATTTTAATAGCTAAATTAATGTTAATAATTTGATGTATAATTTCACTAGGACCCCCCTCTTCCGATAAAGCTAGGACGCTCTGACACAACAATTTCCCAGGACATGTGGTGAGGGACAGAAGTTCTGCTACTACCACCTTTATCGCGTCTTCAACTACAACAAGAGCCGATGGGACGTCGACTACTACACCAACACCCGCGAGTGGGGCTGCACGGACTCCGAGCAGACGTGCCAGCAGTCCTGCAAGGACACCCCCGAGTGTAACTCCACCTTCACCACGTGCTGTAACGCCGACCTCAGCCTCCTTAACGAGCACTACAGCGAGGAGAACCACCAGGCGTACCGGCGGTGCTACTACGGGGCCGGCACCCGACTTGACTTTGTTTTGAACTGCCACCTGTTAGTGCTCAGTCTGCTCATATTAGACTGGTTAGTGAGGTGAGGAGCAGCTTGATCTTCACCTCCTTTGTTTAACGGAGGGGGTTCATACAGAAAAAGTGAAATTCCCGGGTATTTTTTATGTTCAGGGATCATTAGCTGAGGTCCGGGGAACACTTTGGACTGACCGCGACCTTCCGCATCGTTCAAATGGATTTTTCATTTCCAGTCTCCAGAACTTAACAGTTTAAATGAAATCTACGGTGTACCATCATTTGGTAGAAGATTGAATAAATGCTCCGGAGGTTACCCAATGTCCTTTAGGAAACTTGATTTCCCTTGATTCCCCATTGATTATCGATTTTCTAGGCGATTATTTTGTTCCCGCCTCCCGGGGATTTTCAACGGATATCTTAGTCAACGCATCATTTAAATTATCTCGTTACTTATCGAAAATGTTCAAAGGAGGTAAAATTACGCATGCTAACCAAGTTTATCAATATCTTAACTCGCGTAGTAAACCGACATGAGAACAGAAATCTCATGAAACTGGTTTACAATCTCTGAAAACTGTCCGTTCGGGTGCACATTCGCCTGGTCTAAGAGTTTTTCCTACCTGATTAAACGTAATAGACTCCCGTTGCCCATAACTCGTGTCAAAATCCTTTTGGTGTAAACCAAAACTTTGATTTGTTGGTTTTAGATTTAACAGTTTTCTACATTTTTTATTTCTGTGTGTGTGTGTCGTTTAAATTAATCTATTTATTACACCGAATATTATGTGATCATTTCTTGTTCTTTCAAAAGTAACCAAATCAATGAAAATTGTATGAACAAAGAAAATGGAATATTGGAAATATATTAGGAGCTTAAAATTGTCACTAAATTTGTTATGGTGCAGACGAGGCAATCTCAATATTTTAGAGCACGCATAATAAAATATGAAAATTGTTAAACCAACAATACAAGGAAGTGGAATATCAACATAGATATTGACATTGTCGCAAAGTTTGTCGAGGATAAATCCAATCACGCTATCTCGGAGCACGCACATTTATTTACGATTAGGTTTAGTACTTACTTTGGTTGCAAAATATTAAGTTTTCTAATCCATCTCTTGAAGTTGACTCAGACAGTTAAACTTGAATTTTGGGATTTCCAGAAGTTTTCTTGATTTCATTCAATTCATAAATAAATCATATATCATATTAATACTTACAGTTAATTAATAGTAATACTTACAGTTAATCTGGATTACCATGTGTCGGAGTACCTGCCATATATTCCCTTCACGCAGTAGCAGGTCTTACTAAATCAGAGGTTATAGACTATTGTTACCGGGTCTGTTTTCATTTTCAATGCAATTTGTGTATTAAACTGTCCTGCAGCTGTATAGCTGTCGTTTCAAACATATCTTGCAGTAAGACTGACAGCTGTACTGTTGCTTGCATTCACCGATTTATCAGTTAATCATATTTGCTTGTACAATGGTAGTTGTAAGTGGTGCTGATAAAAATACTGATTTCCATGTTGATGAAGCTTTCAGAATATAAAATTCAAACATTAACAAATATCAACTGGTATAGGTTGGCATGCATCACTGTAGTAGTACACAGGTGATCCGATATCAGTTCCAATTTCCTGCATGATCACCATATATCAGAGCTAGTACTGATAATCAACAATAGTGCCACTATAAGTACTTATATTGACATTGCTATATTAACGTAGCTATATAATAGCTGTAGCTGGAGAACCGCTGGGCTTATTGGATATAGTGTAGTGAACATCCTCATTTGTATTGAGCACCCACTCTTGACTTGTAGTAGTGAGCATCCACTCTTGACTTGTAGTAGTGAGCATCCACTCTTGACTTGTAGTAGTGAGCATCCACTCTTGACTTGTAGTAGTGAGCATCCACTCTTGACTTGTAGTAGTGAGCATCCACTCTTGACTTGTAGTAGTGAGCATCCACTCTTGACTTGTAGTAGTGAGCATCCACTCTTGACTTGTAGTAGTGAGCATCCACTCTTGACTTGTAGTAGTGAGCATCCACTCTTGACTTGTAGTAGTGAGCATCCACTCTTGACTTGTAGTAGTGAGCATCCATCTTGACTTGTAGTAGTGAGCA
>JH154128.1:99767-117378 GCA_000226015.1 Mnemiopsis leidyi | reverse complement strand
CCATTCTTGACTGTAGTAGTGAGCATCCACTCTTGACTTGTAGTAGTGAGCATCCTACTCTTGACTTGTTGTAGTGAGCCATCCTACTCTTGACTTGTAGTAGTGAGCATCTTTTTTGACTTGTAGTAGTGAGCATCCACTCTTGACTTGTAGTAGTGAGCATCCACTCTTGACTTGCAGTAGTGAGCATCCACTCTTGACTTGTAGTAGTGAGCATCGACCTTAGAACATTTTTTACTTGTAGTTGCAATTTTAAAAAGAAGTCGTACTTGTAGGGTCATGCACTTGATAAACTTGTTTCATCAATTTCAATTTTTTTCATCAATTTCAAAAGATCTCAGTATTTGTTTCAGAAGTCTAATCTCTGCCAAATTATGTCATCAGCGCCTGCTGCTCATCCTTTAAGTGTAAGAATAGCGAACTACCAAATTTCGATATCATAATTGTCAATAAATTCTCTGATTCGTAATTCTAGGACAATTAAAATAATTAAAATAATCGCTGCCACACTCCTAGTCCTATTCGGTCTATGTCTCTAAACGTGGGCCAATTTCAGCTATTAAATTCAACTTTATACTATCAGTATCGTACTGCACAGGCTAAGGATACACAGTGACTCCAACCGATAATTATTACGAATAGTACCAGTGTTGTATTGTGTAACCAACAAATTAATCTTTGGTTCGAAGAGTTTGTGGCGTATGAACCTTACTTTGTACTACGATTAGTAGTAGACTTTACTACTTTAGGTTTGTTTTCTATCATTTTTATTAGCCATACCTATCAGTGGTTAACAATAACTGTAAGTTGTGATAAGATAACTTTATTCTCGGACTGAAGGTTCCCAGCAATATGGCTTTGTTCCGGTGGTCCTAATTACGTTTTGAGGTTCAACTTCGATATCAATGTATCGCCATATCATATTTACATTTTTTTCGCTATGACAGGATAGCTTTGTTTTCCTTTTTGTCTCTATCATATGATTCAACTTAAAAAGAAGATTCAAAATAGTGGCCCGTGGCTTATATAATTATAGTTATACGAGCTTCTTTGTACAAGTGAGCACGTGATCATAGCCATCAGATTCAGAATAGACAATCTTCTTTCATTAGAATCATTGTACTTGTAGCAATATGAATAACTCTCTTTCTCAAACGTCTTGCCAATACCATTATTCTAATCGTCAAGCTAGTAGTAATTATGAATTATTATTAGGAACGGGGTGCAGATTTTGCTTTTGAAATCATGAAGCCGACTTAGTATCAGTATTAATCATCAAACTTTAGTTATAGTGCCACTATTGGTGTCGGCGTGCATTTTTATCGTTTTTTGTCGAAAAAAGGTTAAACACCTCTCAACGCCTAAGAGTAAGAACCGTTTAAGAACCGCTTAAGAAACGATCAAGAACTGTCAAAAAACCGTTTAAGAACCGCTTAAGAACTGTTTAGGAACCGTTTAAGAACCGCTTAAGAACCACTTAAGAACCGTTTAGGAACCGTTTAAGAACCGCTTAAGAACCGCTTATGAACCGTTTAACTTTAAGAACCGCAGATATTATAGGTAGTTCGAATATATTGGAATTTTAGAGGACTGTTAAGAACCGCTTAAACCTGATCTATGTCGCTGATGGCTAGCAAGCAGTTTTAAGCGGTTCTAAACGGTTCATAAGCGGCTCTTATCCGGTCATTAAACGGTTCCTAGCATAAATTGAAATCCTAATTTATACGACTAACTCATTCACATTGTATTTGAGGTTCTAACTCTTACGCGGTTCTTAGTTAACGGTTCTTGAAGTTGAACTTGAACGGTTGTTAAGCGGTTCCTGAGTGGTTCTTAAACGGTTCTTGAGCAGTTCTTGAGCGGTTCTTAATCTTAGGCAGTAGGAGGTATTACCCTAAATAGGCCAAAGTATCGCTAAAAGCGGCAGGCATTGTTCCCGCAAATGGTAATGATAATAGTAATGGTAATACAGAGCGGGAAATGGGATACAAACCCAATACCCGGCTGCTGTTTTACACTGATACTCACGAAAAGCTGCTGCGTAGTGCGTAACGAGGCTGTCATGTCAAAGGGAAGTATGTCATGGCAAGGTATATGTCATGGTAAGATGTGTGTCAATGTCACCGTACAATTTGGAGTTTGCTACTGCCCGCGTGTTGCCTGCACCGATAGTAATAGTATTATATTAGGGGTCGTTCACATATGACGTCATCACCTAGGGGGGAGGGGGGGTTTCCAAATGATGATGATTGATGACGAGGGGGGGAGGGGGGGTTTGGCCAATGATGATGTCATCAAAAATTTTTAGGATTAATAGGAATTTTTTTGAAAATTTTTGATTTCTTCTGAAAATTTGTATCAGAATTTTAAAAACCAGAAGGGAAATTTTCAAGTAAAAATTCTGATTCAGAAATCTTGTGAAAAACTGTGTTTTCACTGACATAGTATAAAAAATTTCAAAAATGACTGCAAATAAAATGGCCAAAAATCAAGTTTTTTGACTTGAAGTAGGGGGGGGGGGTTCTGACTGTGATGATGTCATTATGTTAATTTACCTCTGACATTTAGGGGGGGTTTTGTCATGATGACGAATGATGACGGAAGGGGGGGGAGGGGGGTAAAAATTACCGAAAATTTGCTGACGTCATATGTGAACGACCCCTTAGTAGGAATAACTATTCCTCTAGTTCTACTTCGACTCTACTCCGAGTCGCATCAGCCAGGCCAGGCATATTTGTACTCCTATAAAACAATGACATTTAAGAATGCATAGCAATAGAATAACTATTGGTATAGTTTTTAAAAAACTAAAGTACTAGTAAAATGATATTGATAGTGATTTGCATTCCGGAGTTCATTCCACTAGGTTTATTGAGATTGTTAATGTTATGTCTGAATTTCTCATTTTGTATTTGGTCAAATAACTTTCACTTTCAGTCAATTTCCTGAAATTCCTGTTTAAGTGTTATCGGTCAGACTCAGTTCAGATCCAATTGCATTGTATTTGTTCTCCACTATGATACACATTTAAAGGTTATCATGGAGTTGGACCTTGTCGGTGTCCGGACTATACGTTGTACTTTAAGTTATACTTATAAATATAGTTATTCGCACATCTCATTCGCAGGGAAAATTTGCTAGACTTTGCTAAGCTGGGTCACAATTGAGACAAGGGTCAGACCCAGGTAATATAAATAAGGGAAAATCATATTCATACTTAGAGTTCCAGTCCACAGTCGTTATTGTACTGATCGTATTCCTGAACTTTGGAATTCGCTGGGACGGGGTACCGTGACTAGTAAAACTTATAAGAGCCTGATATAGATCTTCATCTAGCTTGCTGCTCTTGTAGAATTGTACAAAGCAACACGTGACGGTGTGACCCCAAATCCAAATCACCATTGGTAGCGGCCCGTGTATTAGTATAGACTGTACTCACGCATCTCATTTCGAGAGACATACTCATAGCCGATGTATACCATTTGTGTAGCTGTTGTCAACAAAAGGGCCGTGCACTCGCTACAATAGAGAGCATTGCTGCGTATATTCGTTCTAGAGCTATCTGCTTTTATGCAAATATGACTAGCTAACTACGTAGTACCAGTATTGTTTTGAATCCTTATCCAGTCTGACGCCTATGATCGATCATGTGCGATGCAATTGTTTGGATGTATTGCTTTTACTTGCTTCAGTTTGAACTTTGATACTAACAGCAACACTTACACTGATTTTATGTCAGTCTGAGTAAAAGTATGCTGTTAGTGTTAGCCATAATATACTTTTAGTTTCACTTTCTAGTTTCTGTTTGATGAATATGATGGGAAAGAGTAGATCGTACATTTTTGGAGGTCTTGCGACAGTTATACTTGCTGTAGCAGTTACAGCACAGGAGTCAGTTTCAAACCCAGACTCTCAGACTCAGTCGGACTCACACTCAGACTCGGAACAAGAGTTTAAATGTTTGACCTGTGAGAAAAGTAACGAACTCATGTGTTACAACAATATGTAAGTCCACTCTGAACTCTGATATCATTATCAGATTCATTAACTTTAAGGATTACGAAACCTTTCGTTATATTAGAATAAATGAACTCTGCAATGATTGCGATGTATCACTATCAGTAAGTTTGCAGAATAATGCTGGAACATCAGAACATTTATACGTTTAAACTTTGAACAGTTTTGATGTATAACCTTCAAGTTTAGATTCACTGAAACTATGCATGTACATTAAGCGTATCTCATCAGATATTTGAAACATGTGACACTGACATGTGACATTCAGGACGTGTGGACCAGGACAGACTTACTGTTTCTACTACCTCTACAAGGTAGAAACTGACGAGATAGCTACAGATCTGAACCAGCGAGCGTGGGGATGTACGGACTCGGAGGAGTCCTGCATCCAGGGCTGCGAGGACTCCTCATGTTCCCGCCACAAGTGTTGCTATGGTGACGTGAACTTCAAAAACAACAAGACTCTTAACGCCACGGAGTACCGGTCTTGTATTTATGGAAAGTCAGGAGACAAGGGTTTTCAGGGTGGAGTCTGGGTGGTGGGACTCTCAAGTGTTCTTTTTGTTCTTTACAGACGTTTTCTCGGACTGTGAACAATGTTGTACATATCATACTTACAGAAGTAAATAAGAAGATAGGATAGCTCATGTTTAATTCGTCGTGCAGTCGCAAGAGAGTTTAACATAGGCAGTCTCAAGTCTGTTTCACAACTGGTCGAACAATCAATGACTTCAAGTTCAAGTGCAAAGAAATATTAGTTTGGACGACACGGATAAACAATAAACAGACACTGGACACGTGTACCGCAGATTGAGATAGATTTCATGTTTTGTGACCAATCTCTGGTTCTCTGATTGAAGGTTTCACGTTTAAGTACCAAGCTACGGGAGGGTATGGGCAATGTGGCTGATATAAGAGCGGCAGTTCTAAAGCTTTTAGTAAAAGATCGAAGCAAAATCTCTGGTAATTTAATGGAATTGAAAAGCTACGGTAAGTTTCATTTTCCAGTACCTCCTGCACCCTTGGCCTTTTGCTTGGTTGCGTTGAATTAAAAGAAAATGACTATTGAGTATTTATTGGTTATTTTAAATGTATTTCATGCTTTGATCAAAGCTACCATTTTACATCTTTCAGAAGCTCAGTTAAATTAAAGTTGCAGTTGACTAGCCTTTTGCACTTTTGCAGATGTCATGTAAAACTGTTAAAAAAGCTATAGCTAGAATTCACTTTTACCAGTTGATCACTGAATTTCTATTTTGAACTTACATATACTATTGAGAATTAATGCACACAATTCATTTGCTCAAAAATTTTTTGAACAACTGTCCAACAAAATTTACAAAACAACAAAACCTAAGAAGTATCATAAAGATACCATTCTCGAATCCTCCTTATCAATCCTTCCTATTTCCTCAGAGTTAGACCGATCACTAAAAACTGATTCCTGTCGCTAAGTTCCTGTCGATAAGTCGCGACGAAAGTGTAAGTGCTTTCTCCGACCATCCATGATTATGTACATGTTTAAGATCACTAGTTAGTTAGTTGCAGATGTACCGCTATTTACCTAATTACTACCAGTATCTGAATCCTTGTCAGTTAGTTGCAGATGTACCGCTATTTACCTAATTACTAGCAGTATCTGAATCCTTGTCAGTCTTCATTCCCGGACTATATCTCGCCAGGAGATACGCCTGCTCGCTCCTCCTCTGCCAGAACATCCTGTTAAACTCCCGCACCGTGCCCGGGAGTACTCTGTGTGTGTTCCTCGGCAGGAAACTCGCTACGTAGATAAAGGAGAGGTAGATCACACCAAACACGAGGAAGGAGTACTCGTGCGTGTAGGCTGACGATAGTTCGGTTGTGGAGGTCAGGTCCAGGGTGTTGTCGGGGAGGTTGTCTATGTCGGCTATCAAGGCACCGAGTTTTAGACAGCACTTCTCGATAAAGAAGGAGAGGCCGAATACTGTGGCTCTGTAGCAAGTCGGTGAAATCTGAAATTGTAGTAGGGTTAGGTTGCGATGGTTAAGGAATAAGGTCGGAACCTATAAGTCAACTGAGCTAAAATACATGACATCATTTCAGTAAAAAGTATATTACAAGTGCCATTGTGGCCGAAATCACAGAAAGATAGCCCTAAGAAAATAATTCTCACCTGTAAGGTAAGGAGGATAATAACAATGTGGAGAGTTCTGTTGATAGGGATGAGCGCCATCCCAGCAATGTTGTTAACATTGATAATACCCTGCCCTATAGGTAGCTCACCAATAAAGTAACAACAGATTGTAAACCAGCTGAATAAAGGTGGAGTTTCAGATTGTCAGTAATTATTTTGTTTACAGGGCACAGGAAGTTTTGCTATTTCAAGCGAGGTTCATTCGCAATTATTGACGGTGAAAGTCCACAATTGAAAAAGTATCAAACCTTTATTCTGGATATCACCAACTACAAGACGTAATGCTAGAGGTTGGTGCTAGTAGTGATACAACTCTATAACAAAAAATCCGTAACCCTAAAAAGTAGAACAGAAAACCGTGTACTAACCCTAAAAAGAGAACAGTCGCTCTAAGATTGACATTCTTAGCACAGAGGTAGCTAGCCAGGAAGACCGCCAACAGTCTCAAGGAAGCAACTACAGTGTATCTGACATTTTTGTCAGCCACCAAGTTCCAAACCTGCGAAATGATAGAAGTTTTATAGATTTTGAACATAGCTTCAAACTTATTTGTTACTTAAAAGCTCACTGCCTTGTAGTATTAGCTTTGTTGACGTAAAACATGAGAAAATAATAAAGATCTAAAAACATTGACAAAAATTCAAAAAAATCCATGCCTCAGGAAGAGAAACTGAAACTAACCTGTCCAGAGCTTGGTGTAGCTGTCATGGCAACCACTCCTTTCAGATAGAATAGAACCAGGACGATAAAAAGAAAGCGTTTGTTTGTTTTGTAGTCAAATTTAAGTTCTTCGTCAAAGTCTGCTGGGACAGCGATCTTCTCATCCTCAAATAAACTGTGGAGTGTAAATGTGATGTTTTTCGTGGTTATATTAAAAACTTTATCACGGACTGCTGTCTATATGGAAACTTAAAAAAAATCAGAGGGGCCTTGTCTCCGAAAACATGTTTGCAGAAATACAACTGACCGGACAACTCTGAACTCACGCAATGTTAAGCTTATGTAAGGTATCTTTAGCCGTCTCAGCACTATGATAGACCCGGTATCTCGGGGAGAGGGGGAGGTGAACCAGGAGGGTGGAGAGGATGGAGTTGCAGGCCAGGAGACAGCCCGACAGTGCTCTCCAGGAGTTGTAGATCAGCAGGCGGAGAGCGCAGCCCATGTAGATACCCATACTGCGGGGACCAGGTTAGATTGTTAAGCAGTTTAGATTGTTAACCAGATTAGATTGTCAACCAGATTAGATGGTTAACCAGATTAGATTATATATTTATTATGATATTTCAACAAATATCAAATAGGAATGTAGGAGTGTATCAATATTAGATCGAAAGATTTTAGTAAAAGCAAAATTGCCATCAAAGAGAAATATTGAAGGTAATAATCGATTTACCATGTAAGGGCAGCATTAACAATAACAAAAGAGTAGTGAAAATTGTAGGGCAGCATCTCGGTGACCATGACAACTATACTGGTCACGCTCATGTAGCTAGAGAAACCTGAAAATTAAGAAATTCTTATGATTACCGTATTAATTGGGGATTTTAAATGGTAAGCAGTAAACAGTTCTTTTGGAAGATCGGCAAAATTCTAAACTTAAGAGGGAACCTAGTAAAAAGAGTCCGAGTGAGAAAATCTGTACAGTCTTGCAGACACTGAGAGTAACCAACGAGAGGATTATGATCATGAAACTTATCTTGAAACTCAACTTTCTCCCGAACAAATCTCCAATAATGCCACCTACAAAAGCTCCCAGACCTGAAATGTATGGTTTGAACACACGCTGAGTTCATTATCTCAATCTCAATCTCACGTCTGAGCATCTTAAAATCTCCATAACTTGAACATAAATGTGAACATCTTGCGAAATGTTAAGTTGGTTTAATTGAGTAATTCCTTATAGCTGTGCAGAGTTATTCCATAGCTGTGCAGCAGAGAAACAAAGATCAAGTAAAGATCTATATTTACCAGCTCCAATTCCTGTGATGTCTAAAATTGTCTGAGACTCGTTCTCCCTGTCGCAATACATTCCAAACTGGTGAAAGAATGGTTGTAGTGAGAATTACTAATGCTAAATAAACGATATTTCCTTAATTTCGCGGCAATTTTCGATTAAATTCGCCATCTTTAAGATTCGAGCTACTTGCAGAGCAACCAAGTTGCAATTTGTGATATCTAACATACAGACTTCTCTTCTACTTCCCTACTAACCTCCGTAGAAAAGAGAGCCTCTTTGCCATCGTTCCAGGAAAAGGAGAAGGTCGGGTCCTTGTAAAGAGCATCACAGAATGTAGTTCTGTTTGTGGTGGAGTTGGAACACGTTGCTTCTCCAGTTATTGGGGATGTTCTTGGAGGACCGCAGCTGTACAAGGAGAAACTTGCTTACAAGAAATCTCTCATTCTAAGTGTTCTTGATACATTTTCGAACTACAACACATACAATGACAATTCACTAACTATACGAATTAAAAACCGCACAAACTATCAAAACTTTTCTAACTAAAAAAACAGTACGAACTTCAGCCACATGTAGAACTATCACTGCAGCTATTTGAAGTAGGAAGGTTTTGGAAGACTCACCTCCACTGAGTGTAGTCCAGGTTGTTCCCGTAGTAGGAGAAAGTGTCGGTCGTGTACAAGACTAGCAAACTGAGCAGCACTTCCGTTACTAACACCTGGGAAGGAACAAAGTGTTTTATTGTTTATACATCTAAGTTGATCTATAATGTTGGACTAATTAACTAAATCAGCTAATAAATAAGTATAAAATAACTCCATCCAAGCCCAATAACAATCCCATTGTTAACACAATGACACAGCTCACACAATATTTCAGATTTCAGCAGGCACAGCAGATACTACAAACCACATTATGTCTGATATTAAATCTGAGAAGGAGGTGGTCGATGGAGACAGACAAGGTCCCAGAGGAGGACTGTTTTGGGGTTTGACTGTCAGATGTCTTCAAGGGGACGTTACTCAGAGATCCCGTGTCGGTTGCAGAGCTACTACTTGTGTTGTCCGTCTTGATAGGGTCAGGCTGGGGTAATGTGTTAAGAGTGCTGATAGAGCGTGTTAAATTTTCTTAACAAGATTCTGTAGGGTGTAGGAATCAGTTCAGGTTTGGAAATTTTAGGCATAACATTGACGATTTGTCGAGTTAATGTTGAAACAAGCCTACTAAAGGTCAAACCTGAGATAACATTTACATGTCTGAGGACAGAACCAGGCGACAGGAGGGTGAAGGAGAGAAAGACGAATAAATCACATAAAATTTGTACAAAGCGACAAAGTCCTTAACCTAATTGATGATCGTTATCTGCAGCGTAATCTTATTCACTGAAAAAATACTGAGTCGAACAGCGATTATTAAGTTGCCAAAATTCAAATTATCTAATTGCCAAAGTCCATCCTAAGTTAATTGTGAAAGTAAAGTGATTTTGCAATGTCAAATGTGTTTCTTGAATCGATCAGGGACTTCAGCTCGAAAAACTCAGAACTGCTACGGCCAAAGGCAACTTGATTTACAACTATTGGGCTTGAGTGACACGCAGACACAAAGCACAAAATGTATCTACGCCTAAAAGGAAGTGGTGGAGCCAAGTTCTGCATGATAATCAAAACATGTTAAGAGTGTAAGAGTGTTGGATGTCGGTGATGAACAAGAGAACAGCGAGCCGAAACACGTTCTACATTAATGTAACTTGATCACTAGAGTAATGATGCGTGATTGTACACCTCCAGCCACAGACGTAACCACAGTCCAATTTGAAGTTGATTAAAATTCTCTGACCCAAACAATCAAATTTTAGATTAGAGAGACGAAATCTTGTGCACCAAACTACTACTAGCTTGCATTACTGTCAGAAAGGTTTTATGTCTTATAGTCAAATAGGTTTAAGCAACGTGTAACCTTCAGTCAGCAATTAAACTAAACTCCCATTTGAGCATTTGAGTTAAGCAGTAAATCATCGGCAAAAACTAAGT
Source organism: Mnemiopsis leidyi (assembly GCA_000226015.1). Taxonomy (NCBI): domain Eukaryota; kingdom Metazoa; phylum Ctenophora; class Tentaculata; order Lobata; family Bolinopsidae; genus Mnemiopsis; species Mnemiopsis leidyi. The sequence goes on along the minus strand of JH154128.1, from coordinate 107,201 downwards.
GTTAATCAAGTTCAACTACCACCAGAACAGTCGACTTCACAAAAACACACAAGTACATCGAGACAGACAAAGCTCTGCCTGTACGCGAGGAATAATGCTAACTTGTAGCTGCTCATCAGCTCATAGTCATAGCAAAGACAAGCTGAAACACGTCTTTAATGATGAACAGTTAATCCCTCATGAGATTGCAGCCTGTAGTCATTGCTAGTTAGCGGTATTCAAATCATACAGGACTACGGAGTAACATGGAAAACATGCACACTGTGTGAAAGTCACGGTGAAGTCCCCACGAACAAACATCCACCTCAACATTCACTCTTTTATACGTAGAGTTGCAAAATAAAACAATATTCGAACTAAGAGAACAGCTGAACAAAAATAATGGCACACGGAACACACAGGTGTAAGATGTAGTGCACAGAGTTAGGGGGCTGTACATCAGATCACGTGTTACATTCCATCACATTGTAGCTTTTTAAATTCTTTGTTGATCAAGGGATTATCCTGGTTCAAGAAATAAAAAGTGGAAATGAACGACGTTTAGCAGGCTGATATCTGTGCAGAAACGCAAGACAGTCTGAATTGTTAACTAATGGAGTTTATCTTAGATTAAAGTAGCATACAAAGCCAGCCCAGTACTATGCTTTTGGTTGGGTGTGGCCTCAGGCCTGTGAGCACCATTAAATAACTCATGCTTTCCAGGCCTTATTTTGGCCATATAAAGACTAAGTAAAGCGAGATTCTACGATAGTTTTTAAACTGAGCCAATAATTTATAAATCAATATAGTTATACAGTATACATGTACAAAATATAGAGAACACTTAAAATACAAGATATTGGAAATAAACGGTCCTCTTGCTCCACATACTTGCATCAACTAAAACGCAACATGCAGTAATTCTGTGTGGTTATGAATTGATATCTACGATAAATGGTCACCATGATATAAAATGAGTCATAAAATGTGTGAATGAAAAAAGAGAATATAGGCAAAACAATTTCGATCAAGCGAACTTAGCAAAGTTTAACAGATAAAATAGTAACCGATTACAGCAGCTGCGATAAAGAATATTTAAACAGCAGATCTAGAAGATGTGTTACTACGTATTTACACTGTATACATAATAGCCTACATATAATACAATGAGAATGATATATGTATCAAAATACGTGGGGATGTTGGTGTGCTTTTTGTGCAACAACATGTATGTTCCCCAATTTGTCACTTTTCGCGTTGAAACTTCCTGGAACTTCCTAAAGTTTTCAAAAAACATGGCAGTTTGTCATTCTCTTGAATAGTTACTTATATTTCCTGTCCGGATCAACAATAATTTATGACAATAATTTATTTCGCCGTGGCTTAATCAACAAGTATTAAGTATGATAAAATAGTTCCCTGATCAATGTACTAGAAATCTAGTTTTACTTAGATTTCCAGAAGTCGGTCCCCCGCTGTTGGGCCTTGCTAAGTGTGGCACTAGCTAGAGATGTGCAGGAAGAAGCCCGAGATAGCACGGAAGTATCCAAGTCTTTTGTCCAGCCGTTCTTCGCTTTCGGCTCATCTGTTGGGCTCTTTGGTTTGCTCGGTGTGGAGAAGTCCAGCTTTTCTTTGATCTACAGGAGTAAAGGGGGTGAGCTTTATTTTCATTATGAGGGTAAACAAATTTGGTGAACAAAATCTTTAATGTCTAAATAAGTTTAGACATTGCCACAGTCTCATATTATGACAGTAAAACACAAGTTTCGAAATAATAACTAGATACCTGATCAGAAAGTATGGGGAAGAAGGGTTGTGTTCCCTCAAAAGGTTTGCTCTCTGTTCTGACTGCAAAGGGAGTAGTACCGTCTAGATGATGTCTAGATCCTCCTTGTTCTTGTAATGTAGGGGTGGAAACTCGCCCGGCCAGGACCGCCGTCTTTTGCTCCGATGTTCTGGGAATCCTAAGTTGTTAAGGTTAGGTACTAAGTTCCTTACTCAGTAACAATCAATTGTCTGTTCGGTTGTCTCATGTAAATTCTACTGAAATAGCTGCAAGCACATGTTAATGGGTGCTCATCGGATTAATATAGCCATTAGCTAGATCTATCTGCAAGATCGATTAACTAATTTTAGCATTGTTATCTGCCGCGCAGGAAGACAACGTCATGAATAATCAGGACATAAAAGTAGCGCAGATGATATCACGGCCCACTTACGATTCAGATTTTCCCTTGCGGGTAGTCCTGTCGAAATGGTGTCTGGATCCCTGGTTTTTCAGCCTAGGGGTGGGGACTCTGTCACCAAACAAGCCATAACTCCGTTCAGCAGTTCTGGGAGTCGAACAGATTGAAGATTCTTTCTCAGCTACAACTGTTACGTCTTTCGGACTGAGAACTTTCGGTGATTTAGGTTTTGTCTCTTTCGGCGATGAATTTTTGCTGCCTACGTCAGACAGGGATTTTGTCTTGATGACCAGGTTCTCGATGTTAGGGACTTCTTCTAAATCAGTAACTGTAAGGTCTGCCTCTACTTTTGGGGTTTCGTTTATCACTGCCGGTACTGCAACTGGTAGAGTAACCTCTTTCTGAAATATCGTCTGTTTGTTTCAAGTTCCTACTATCGTCCTACAGTCGCCTTATTTGAAAGCACGTCGTTCATTTACAATTAACACACCATTCAAATATATCATTTCATGTCATGTCAGTTAAAATTGTTCCGCGCGGCGCGCTTAGTTAAATAAACACACAGGCTTGTCGGTGAAAATTCATTGCAACAATTTGATTCGGAGATGGCGCCCGCTCTACAGCAGTGCAAACAGTAACCCATATAGAATCCCTTAGATCCATGACAACGTAAGCTCAAATTAGAGAATTGAGCAATGGAGTATTTTAAAGACTCACAGTATTTGTTGCCTTGGCTTTAGGGATAACTCTGACCGATTCGGCGGAACCTGAAGGATACATTTCTTTGTTAATAATTAAGTTGCTCATAGGTTATCTGATCAGGTAGAGAGGGGGTTTTCAAACCATTTCGCATCTTTACGGAAGAGGTTGGCCAAGGATTCAATGATACAAAAATATAATAAATATATTGTAAATTAATATAATAAATAAATAATAATACAATAGTCGTAAGTCTCAAAATGAATTGTTCTTTTTGGGAGAGACAAGTCACAAGAGTATTAAGCAGCTGCCACAGTTTTAGTGAAAGTCGCCACTTTTTCTAGTAATCAGTGTAATACAAGCTTGTAGTAAAAATTGTGTAAACCGATTTGGTAATGGGCAATGGCACTGGTCTGCGTTGTATTTATGATCATATTATTTTCCAAAAAAGCAAAAACCAACCCTAAGCATCACATTTCCCTTAAATAGGCTAATCCGGCAGCAAGCAGGATAAATAACACTATCCGAAATGAAAAATGCTACTCCTCTAACTTACTATATCTTGAGGTTAATTCAAAATGTTGGTATTTCCTAGAAGAATATGGGAAAGGTCTTGATTGCGTAATCAAAAGTGGGCGGGGGATTACACCATGAATGGTGCTAAATTTGCCGGAATTTTTCTATTTTCGTAACGTTAATTTTGACGCACATATGCTTAGAAAAACGATGTTCGTCAATTAAAATTTCAGGGCAAATTGTTCAAGAAGTAACAAAGTGAGAAGTAAAAAGTCAGAAAATTTTATAAAGGAGTATTGTAAAAATTGGCAAAGTATGAAGCAGAACTGTATTAAAACAGCTCGTTCAAGTTTGATTTTGTTCACAATGTTGTCTTGGAAAGACGCTGCACTAATTTTATTTGCCCTTTGTAAAATCTGTGGTTCTGAAGAAGTCAGCAACGCAGCTCTCAAGTTCGTAGCGAACTTAGTGGACGATGTCTGTCAAGACAGAGACGACTGTGTGGATGGTGTCCTGAACGATCTTATCTTCCTTATCAGCGGAGACCCTTACGACCCCTCAGACAGGGACAGCGGCAGTTCCAGAATGACGGTTTTGTTGGAAGTTATTGACGATAAATGTGAGTTGGATAAAATTTGTTCTGGGAAACTGTTTGCTGACATGAGAGACCGCATCATTAATGAACGAGCAGAGTTTAATGGTGAAAACAACGATGGGCTTTTGTCATTAGACTCAGTGGAAACAGCATATTCGGACGACAACAATGACGATTCCGATGAAACACAATTCGAACGTTTTGAGCGTAAAGATCACTTAGATGAAACGGTGATGAACACAATTTTCAAGGATGAGTGTCAGCAGAACAGAGCAGCATGTTCAGAGTATGTAGCAAAACAAAAGAAACTCGGACTAAATCATATCGGGAAAATAAGGTTTGATGAGGACGGAGAACCCGTAGCCGAAGTTCCAGATAGCGTGTTTTTCGAGGCAGAACTTAATGTATCTGATGGAAGTGATGACCCAGAGTAGATGATCTAGTTGAAAAGATTAAAACTGTGTTTGTCAGCAGAATGTGATGATAATACGAGTATTTTTTGGAAATTTTCTCATTCAGATAACTTACTTGGAGGGGAAGGAATTGGTTCACATTCTCTTAATCTGGCTGTAGAGAAGGAGAGATGAGCCAATTTGTTGGGCGAGAAGTGGGAACCGTGGGATCTGGCTTTGAATTCATGAGCCAACTTTCTAAGTTCCAACACTTCACCAAACCAATTTACCTGCGGAGTGAATTATATTGCAATTTTTTCAAGTTAATGAAGAATTTACAGTTATGAAGAAAGTTAACTTAAGTCTTAAACGCCTTAAAACACGAACGATTTAAGTTTATGTAACTTACGGGCTGAGCTTGTTTAGGGGAAGAAACAACTTCACTTGTATCAGGCTTGATTAGATTCTCAACATTCTCAGGACTCTGTAAATTTGTAATTTTGTGATTAATGTGCTGTATATATGTAATTATTTACTTATTTACTTGATTAGAAGATGATATATATAGCACACGTCAACGCACCATTTTCATTATCACAAACTTTGGCTGTAGCGAAGTTTTTCGTGTTAACATTGTCTGTAAATAAAAGCTATTTCGTAAAAAACAAGAGACCTCCTTTTATCATGTAAGAACTTAACCGACAGTCGTCCGACCTGTGACCATCTGTCGCCCATCAGCTCTCACAAAATTGCATTGATGCCCGACGACCAATATCCATTAAATGTGAATTTAACTCCACAAAATTTACCGTGTTCTTGTATGGATGGTTGCGTCTACCATATGCAGAGGGGGCGGCTTGCGATATTTTGTCTTTTACTGGACTTTCAAACTTCGACTTGTATTCTGACTTCCAGTTTAATTTAACCGGTCTTTGTTGTGCTATTAAGTCGTAGGTGGCCTTTACCTGCGGTAAAAGAGTGATATTACACATCAGCAAGTTGTAATTGTACGATTCTTTTCGACGATAATTCAACCCTTGATACACAAATATAATACCTTGGGAGTTCCTTTCAACGGACTGACAATTTTCAACTTTATTTTCTTCTCAGGAACTTTAACAGCAGGTTCTTTGGTTTCAGGCTTTTTCTCCCCCTCTATTTTTTTGACCGGTTCAGCTTCTTTTACTTCTGGAGTTTCTTCAACGGGCTTTGGCGTTTCAGGTTTTTTGGTGTCTTTCTGTTCAGCTTCAGCTTTTTCTGGAAATATTGTAAGTAGATTGCCAGATGAAAGTAAATTGGGTATTCCATCATTAGCAACGAGAAATAAACGTTATATTTGTAGTGAGTTTTATTAAGACCTATAGTCAGTGACCTCAAATTTTGTATTCTCCTATCGGTTTTATGCTGGCGATGCAATCATTGCATCGGCCATACAAACTATGGCCACAAAACCTCTGGTCAATGGTCATTCACATGCATAGTAATATAATTGCTGAGAGAAATTGTAGAAGCAAGAAAATTGCGCTGTTATAGCGTTGGCTTGCTTCAATGCCCCTTTACCCAGGGTTAAGGAGCATTCAATAACCATGTTGTATTAGATCTCATTGTAGGCTCGATTCTTTGTAGTCCACGCCTCGACATAAAACTGATTACAAACTCACACATTATATTATCATTATGGCCAACAAACAACAGCTTGAATAATCATGACTTAACTGCCTCTGTCCAGTCGTTTTCAATTCACAGACCGCATGAGTTAACTTCACGAGTTTGCGTGAGGATGCATTAATGCACTGAGCGAGTTTGATGTCTCAGACTGAACGTTTGTTCAACCACGCATTGCCACCAAATTTAATCATAGATTGGTCACATGACACACTTCAGCATACCGCTACTGATAACTGATAACGCAGCATTACTGTTGGTAGACGTAACCTCATGACAGATAAAGTTATTAGTACAGCAGGGTGGGGTCTAGTGAGGTTTGTTCTTCAGTCACACAGTATCGCAGCTAAAATCTACATTTCAAGATATTGCCATGAAGTTGACCTGGGAGTTTTGTAAACCACCCTCGAAGGTCGACTTTACGGCAATATCTTGGTATGCCGGGCAGCACACACATCTCGGGCAGAACACTTTTAATATTACCCAATTCAAGTCTCTTTCTCCTGACTTGCTCCTTGTAGAGCTCCCTGATGTACTTCAGTTCCGATGTGGGATCCTGGAATCTCGAGCCGTACTCTGACTGGACCTTCTTCTCAACTGCAACATCAGGACATTAGCGTGACAGTTTCTTAGATTCAATGTAAAACACGCTTCACAAAATTATGATTTTAATACCAGTGTACACGAGTTATAGGTTGAGAAAAAGAAAGATGTTCTGAAGCTCGGGCATTTCGATGCGAATTTTAATTGATTTGCCAAATATTGCTCGTCGTTTGTCACCCGATATTAACATAGCAACTAATTTTAGTACATCATTTCTCTAGGGTGAACCACGACTCGTGGTCCACGAGGAAGCTTAATCGATATCCAGTAGGGGGCAATATTGGCCGAATGAGCCGTAACCTGGACTTTTTAAGCTCCTAGTGGTTGTAAATTTGCGAGTTGTTTGCTGACTTTGTCTAATTTTTTCTAGTAGCTAGTAGACATAATCAAGAGCAGAGGCAACATTTAAGTGCGGTCAAAAATCGCAAATTATGCGGTGCCGCACTTGCTCAAAAAGGCGAATTGTGCGGCAGAGTGCGGCGAAAATTGTCAACTTATGCGGCGAAATTTCCATAAAAGTGCGGTGATTGTGCGGCATTTAAAGCTTATTTTTTGGGTCCATTCAAGCATAAAAACTCAAAGTGTAATGTGATATGACGATTGGATACTTAGCAACAAGTATTGGCTATTACGATCAACATATGATGTGTATTGGCCAAGCTTCAGCTACTGACGAAAACGTCCAAAGTGACGAAAACGTCCCAAGTCCAGGACGAAAACGTCCCAGATTTCGAGCAACAAGTACCAAAATGTCCTACATTCCGAGTAAGGCTTGTCAAGCGCAAGGACGAAAACGTCC
>JH154128.1:82560-94093 GCA_000226015.1 Mnemiopsis leidyi | reverse complement strand
ATTTGGCCAGGCTTATCTTATATGAATAATCAGTAAGCTTGAGTTTGGGGGCTATTGTGTTCCATAAAGTTGTAGACCTTGAGATGAAGTCATTTGTTCGACAGGAGGATACAATGAGGGTTAGTTCTTTCCTGGCAGATTTGTTATACAGATTGTATAGTGATATTGGTGTACGTAGCTTGAGGATTTTAAATGTTTCCATGAATGTGTGGTATGTATATAGGTTTTGAAGTGCAAGGATTTTGTAATGTTCAAGTTTGAAGTCACGAATGACGAAGTTTTTATTCATTGTAAATTATAATTAAGAGACAATTTAGTATTACCAATTTATGTCATGTATTATATTTTGTACAGTTAGTATTTATTTTTAATTGAATCACACACACATTCACATTGAGTTTAGAGTCAGAGTAGAGTTTCATCCTTTTAGTTAGTTCAGTTAGTTCGTGTTCACTTTAGTTCAGTAGTAGTAGTCCTTGGTAGTAGTTAGTAGTTTCTAGTGTAGTAGTGTGTTATTCTTTTACGTGAGTTTGTATTTTGTATTTTCTTATTTGTTGTATATGATTTTCTGATTACGTTTATGTTTCAAGATCAAAGTGTATTATTTCTGACCACCACTCAAGTTCCCATATAACAGTAAAAGGAAAAGGCTGTGTAGCAGCCTCCACGTGCGGCCTATAAAACACCTGATTATTTACCAAGCGCTGCGCAACAAAGACTGAGGTCCTCGGGCAACTTATTATGTGAAATAACCTACTGTAGAGGCCATCGCACGCGCTTTTATGCGTATTTGGCCTGGCGACTTTGAATTTCGAAGAAGAAGAAATTCTAGACGCACATTGCCCGCTACTTTTAGACGCTACTTCGCTCTCAGCTAAGTGTTTTTTATATTACAGTCGTGTGTTTGAACTTGTAGGTTGATAACCTACTGTCGCGGCCATCACGCGCATCGCCCGTTGAGTTTGAACCAGTTGATATATTTTTAACGGGCGATGCGCGTCTACAGTTTAGAGTTGCGTGAGAGCGCGTGACATGATATGGCCGCGACAGTAAGTTATCAACCTACAAATATTCTTTGACAAGCGATGACATGATATCTGTCTATTGTTCAAATCTCAGTAAAATATAAAAAATGTATGATATAAAATATGGGCAAAATCAATCAATCTTTGTAACCAATGCAGAAGAAGGAGTAAAATTCAGTCAAGAAAGAATGTCAGTTAAACTACAAGCAGTGACAACAGTCCAATTCTTCTTGTTGTTGATCTTTGTTTTTGTTGTTGAAGAGCAGCAAGCTGATGAAACTGTTATATTTGGCACAAATCGTTTTACCCGAATGAAATTCTTGTTCGCTGATTACAAAAAAACATGGGCAAGCCCACCCTTTCATCTCCCCTCCCTTTGACCCTGGCTTCCTACTTCCTCCCTTTTCAACATAGCCCTCTTCATTGCCTTCCGTTAAGCGAATCATTATCGGAGTTTAGTTCCCTCTTCTTATCTATCACTTTTTTCCTGATATCAGATTTCTTTTGGTTTTTATCGAGTCAACATATATTCCCAACCAGCTTTTAGGCTGTCGACGTCTAGATGAATAGAATATTGTTAGTCTCAGAAGTCAAGCCAGGAGTACCATTCGAGCCACTGCAGGGTAAATTACTACCTCATTACTATACTTTGTACTTTTTGTATTTGTACTTTGTTACATCTGTATCCATTATTTATTTATTTCATTTAGATATTTACTGTTGCAACAAAGGGGCAACCGGGAAAATCTAGATCTATTATCGGATACCCCGCCTCATTTAACCCTCAATCAAGGTTTCCTGGACATTTGACTGAGCCAACTGAAGGAGGTTGCTTAGGCTAATGTGCATAGTGCAATCCTCTATGATTATCGGACCTGGTTATTGAATCCCCTATATCCTGCAGCCAAAGTTGGGGTATATACCACTACACCACCCACATGTACTAAACTAAGCGAATATTGTATAATCCTATGGCTTGGGCATTTGCAAAATTCATATTATATCCAAAACTATATTATGTGATTTGCCTGTTGTAATTTGCTGGTTGTTCTTACTTTTAAATGATTACCATATTACTTGTTTCGCCTTAGGTAGTGTGCCCCGACAAAAGAACTGGATCCATCTAGGAAGCATCCTGTGACACTTTTCCATTGCTGCATTTTTAAATTTTGAAGTTACTAACTTATTATCATCATTATATTTGTATTTGTTACCCCTTACCCAGGCTTTTTCAGTTATATTGAAGGGGCTCCTGGAAGAGTCTTGATCTTTTAACAGAGACCCCCCTTATTTAACCCTTAGTCACAGTTTTTTGGCCATTCGGCTAAGTTGACTGAAGAAGATTGCTTAGGCAAATGCCCTAAGCGCACTCCTCTAGGATTGGTGGTATGTGATATGTCACAAATTTATCATTCGAATCTGAGATAAGCCTTCTGAGATAAGCATAAATTACTTCATCTTACAGTGTCTGATTAGGTTCAACAGGAGAGGACGATTCTCAAATTTGAAGTACATAAATCTACACTGCTTTTTGCCCAGGAAGCAGTCAGCTTTATGAATAAATTGTTGAAGCTAACACTGATTGGTAAAATGAGGAGATGAAACATCTTAAGCCAAACCACTTGCACAAAATAGAAAAGTGGGCGAGCAAAAGATTGTTCCTATCCTCACAGTGATGCTATCTAAAGGCCATGTCCACCATACAAAGGAGATGCCCCTGCTTTAGCTTCTTTTTCTCTATCCTTCTCTTTTTCCGTGTATGTTTCTGTTGCTGCTCTTGCTGCCATTTCCCTTGTTGCTTCCCAGAGACTTATAGATGCAAAAGCAAATTCTCAAACTTAGAACGAAAAAAATTCATTGGACACAAAATTTAAAGAAGGTCACTCCAATTTCTTGAATAGCCTGAGATTCACATTTCCTTCCTTGCTGCCCTGTACCAATCCACACCAAAGTACTGAAGCTGAGAATAGAAATATTATCTGCTGCATGAAAAGTTGTCCTAATTTATTTTTCTTTGTTTGTATTAACATTAACTCTTAATAGCATATACAATTTGCTAGGAAGTGAGAGAGATTGCTGGCAATTGTTTTGCTGGCAGTTAAGCTATGGCAACTAATGGCCATGCCGAAACTAATGGAGGCATCGATAATGGTGATGGACCATATGTGTCACCTGTAAGTTAATATCACTAAGAATTTTTTGATACATTTATGATGGGTTTGGCCTTCCAATTTTGCTATCACTCTTGACTTCCAATTCAGAAACTAATAGTTTTTAGCTTTGTTGTGTCATGTGCGATTCCATAGCAGATTTAGATATGGAATCACCCATGACTTATTTTGGCATAAGCATGATTTTATTATCGAACTCAAATCTTTTCAGGAAGACATCATCAAGCCACGAACTTGCCTACCAGGTTTAACCCAAGACATGTGGCAAGAGACCCATTACAGTGCTATTTACCGATTCTTCTGTGATGAAAACTGCAGAATATTAGTATCCTATATTGACAAGAATATGGGACTTGTTTGTGATAACAATGTGCCCACATCACAGGTTGGAAATTTACCTCACTGTTTTGTGTTTGACCTTTGTCCTTTTATAGAAAATAGGAAGATAAGGGTTATGATAACTGTATTGTTATTGCAACACAAAATTAGTAAACAAATAATTAATCAGCATCATATTTTCAATTTTGAAACAACTATATATGGTTAAGGATATCATGACATTTATGTAGTATCAAACAAAGAACTCACGCTAAATCTTTGAAATAACAAATTTCTTTCTTGCAGCCAGAACAAGTTTCCTACTTCATTAAGCTTGAACCAGTGAAGCTTTCCAAATCGAACTTCCACAGTTCTGTTACATATGGAACATGTAACAGTGACTATATGCATGCCCTTCTTGGCACCATGCATTCAATTTACGCCCCTGTTTTCTTCAAAAACACAACATGGCCAGAGAGTAAGTATCGCTATATATCCTACTGAAATATAGTGTGGCATTCTATATAATTTATGTATCAGTAAAGTTTTTTCAGAAAACATTGCTATGTTCATTACATCCGAAGTGCTTTCTAAAGATAGTATTTAAGTACGGAGCAATTTTCAGAAATCCTATCTTTCCTTTTCAGGTGTAAGGAATGACTTTGCAGCCCAGCTGCACAAGTTCATGGCATGTCTAACAGACACGGCCTACAAGATGGAAGGAAAGACCGTGCTATACATCCCAGAGGAAGATGTTTCTTCTTCTCTCGAGAAGTCTGCTAAAAACAAGGAACTGGTCGCCAGATTAGAAAGTTAGTTTAAATCTGATGAAATATTGTTTATATATTTTTGTTTTGCTTTTTGCTAAGAGGTAAAGTTGAGGACTTTGGTAACTGATATCCGTAACAGTACCTATTCAGCATACTAACTACGTATGAATTACCAACTTTAAGATCTCAAGTAACATTGTCATGTTACAAATCAACCTATTTCAGCATCTGTTATCCACTGGACTCGACAAATCAAAGAGGTTCTAAGTGCTCAAGATGCGCTTGAGATGAGCGAGAATAGTGGACCCCTAGAGGAGATCGCTTTCTGGAAGAGCAGGTGCACTGATCTGTCTGGAATTAGCAAGCAGCTCGACCAGGAGGGAATACAAAACATCAAGGAGATTTTAACTTTGTCCAAGTAGGTCTTGTTAAAAGAAGTGTGGGTGTTTAGCTGGGTAACGATTTCTGTTCCTCAACAAATTGCTGGATATTTATGTAAATTTTCTACAAACTCGGTCCCCTCAGATCCTCCTACATTGCGCCCTTCTCAAAACTAGCGAAACAGATCCAGGACAACACAGCTCAAGCTCAGAGCAACCTCAAGTTCCTATCAGCTCTGAAGGAACCATGTGAGGAACTCGCTCGATCAGAACCCGCTGTTATTCCTCCCATGTTATCCAAAATACTCAATGTCATCAGGTGACTACATGGAAAGTTGGACTGTTGGTTGAAACTTTTAAGTTTAGACTTGGGCATGGGGTCAACTTCGCAAATCTTGCAATTTATGATCAGTATCATGTAACATTCAGATTACAGATGATTCCTATGGGAAAGAATTAAATCACAGTTTGGGTGTGGAACTGTAAAGTTTAGCAGTTTGAATGCTTAGACCATTCTATATCACATAAACTCACGGTAAATACAATTTCCAGGATCATCTGGACGAACTCTGATCATTATCGGAGCAGAGAACGGCTGACAGCACTTCTGAGAAAGTTCTCAAACGAGATAATCATGAGATGTTGTACCAAGATATCTCTTGATGATATCTTCTCAGGTATCGTGTAATTAATGTTCTGTGTAATTAATGTTCTGTTGAGATTCACCTTATTTGTGTTAAATTAACAGAAGCTGAATCTTAACTGAGCAGAAGCTGACTGTGGTGTTTGTCTGCTAAATTTTCTCCTGGCCACGATTATAGCAATTAATTAATCAGGTACAATATTGACAAGCAATATAGCTATTGTAAAGTCCAAGTCCCGAGACAACATGAACTTTTACAGGTGAGGTAGAGAAGAGTATAGAAGGTCTTGACCAGAGCATCCAGTGTTGTGAGGCCTGGAAGGAGAACTATAACGACGCTGCTGCTACTCACAACCGCTTCAGCGAGGTCAAGTGGTTGTTGGACAGGAGCAGCATCTTCGCTCAGATCGATGCCTTTGTTCAGCGGTGTAAAGACTTGAAAGAGGTGGGAATCCTTGACTTGCTTCAAATCTTTCGATTCGCAAACTGATAAATAGCACCTTAACAGGTTTCATTCGAAAGTAATATATATGCGTGTGTCTATTTTGACTGACAACTGAAATTAAACCAGGTTTGTGAAGGACAGTCTCAGTTTGGCCGCTACTCCCAAGGCAAGAAGAGACCACTCCCAATATTCGCTGGTCTCCGTGGTCCCGAAATCGCGAGGAGTCTCCGAGAAATAGAGGACGCTTTCGAGAAAAACCTTAACATTCTAAGGAAAGTTAAAGTCACTATCCTCGACGTCAAGTCTACTGCTTGGCATGATGCCTACAACAAGTAAGGAAACAGTGAAATATGAATATTTAAAAGGATTGTGGGATAAAAAAGCAATATTTTATGCATTTTCCAGAGCGATAAATGACGCTGATCTTGATAGAAATAAGTTTGCTGATTTTAGGGAATATGTGGGTGCTAAAGTACCATTAACAACGTGGTTTATAACAGGTTCCGTATGGGGGTCAAGGACCTGGAAGTTATGATGCAAAACGTCATCTCATCTGCGTTTGAAACTGTCACCACAGTAGACTCCGGTGTTCAAGTTCTAGATGTATTCCAACATCTCTCCTCAAGAGAGGTAAACTTCCTTCCTTTAAATGCTGCTTCCTTTAAATGCTGTTGTTACTGTCTTATTTTTCTCTTAAAGACAATCATGCTTCGTTTTTGAAACATTTTGTGGTCCTTTAAAGAACTTAAGTTTAACTATAGGCATAACTAACAAGACATTTCCCGTAGGCGATTAAGCGTACTATTGACAAAAAGACGGTGGATGTCTATCAGAAGTTTAACGAAGAACTTAACCTCGTCAAAAAGGAGTTCAACACAAAAACACCCAACCTGACTCCAACACAGCCCAAGTTTGCTGGCGCTGCAGCGTGGGCGCGCGCACTGAAACGCCGCATAGACCGACCCATGGACGTTATCAACAAGGCGTTCTACTTGCCCCGTATTGGTGCAGGAGAGGAGATACGGAACCAGTATCAGCAGCTCAGCCAAGCGCTGGAGGAGTTTGTGGGTAAAACCTTCCAAGAGTGGGCCCTCAGTATTGACAAGGTTTGTCAAATTGTAGTTTCAGTGACGTTTATTTTTTGGCTTTTATTTCTTTCAGTTTACAACCTTGAAACTTTATGCCACACAGTAAATAAAGTTTTACAAACGTCGAACTAAATTGGTAATGAACTTTATTACACGTAAGCAATAGGCAGTGACGATTAGAAACTTTGAGTTAGGATCAGTATTCAGTAGGTCCGCTTTCCCGGCTTTAGTGTAGACTGTAGTTATGAACTCCATCTATAATTGATTAATAATGAATGCTTAACTAATCGAATACTGACGCTGAGCACCAAGTTCTACACCCAGGATCTAGGACACCTTCTGGACGCCCCCCTCATGTCTCGCTGTCACGATAAGAGTACCATGCTGGACGTCAACTTCGACAGGTGATTAATTAGTGTAATTAACGGTGGTAGGTGTTGATTAGTAATAATTCACGATAATTACTGGTAATTGACGGTACAGTTTCCAGCTGATTATCGCTAATGACATTGCGCTATTTTTGAAGGTCGATCAAATATCTTGTTGCTCTAACTATAAAATAGCCTGTGGCCCACCATTATAGCATTTGATTTGCAGGCCGGAATTGCTTGATGATCTCCACATTTTAATACTTGCATCACAGCAGTATGCTCTGCAGTTTCACTTGCTTGATTTCGTTACACCAGTAGCTAATGGTAACCGAACTGCATTTCCAGCTTGTAAAATACACTAGCAAGCATGCTTGTGTTCCTACACATTCAATTTATCTGAAATAGGAGAATATTTGTACAATTATGCCATGAGAAAGTAAGAACAATATCTTGCGTACCAATAGTTATCTACTCATCTAACTCCCTCAAAACCCCAGGACTCTGTTGAAGTTGTTCAGAGAGATCTACTACTGGGAGCGACTAAAGTTCGAGATCCCGCACTACGCGGCGGAGGTGTACGCGAAGGAGGAGGATCTCCGGACCCTACGTGAGAATGTACTGTTGGTTGTGAGGGACTACAACCGGATTTTAGCAGCTCTAAATACCGAGGAGAGGGGTCTCTTCAAGGTCTGTTGTGGAACTGTTGTGAAACTGTTGTGGAACTGTTGTGGAACTGTTGTGAAACTGTTGTGAAACTGTTACGGAACTGTTGTGGAACTGTTGTTTTGTTATTTCCTGGAAGTGGAGGGGAAAATTAAACTTAATTAAAATCAAAATCCACAAATTTATGTCGTGTCATGTCACGGCTAGTTCATTATTAAAAGTTCAGTTTCTTATTAAACAACTATTAGATATCTCAAGAACTAAATATCTCAAATTTTTCAACTGCCATAACTGACCTATAGTAATGGACGATTTCCTGCAGGAGCGTATCAAGTTCCTGGACAAGAAGATCCACCCCGGACTCACCAAGCTGACCTGGGCAAGTAAAGGGCCCACTACGGACTACTTCATGAACGAGTGTAGAGGTCACGCCAGCAAGGTGCAGGCTATAGTGGACAGCTACAAGCACGCCAACCGCTCCATCCAGGCGCTCTGTAAGCGGATCAGCGAGTCTCTGCTCGTCAGTATCGACAGTAAACGTATCTATGAGAGTAATGAGGTAGGGAGATGTGGTATTGTTTGTGGTTCTGTTAGTGGTTCTGTTTGTGGTCTTGTTAGTGGTTCTGTTTGTGGTCTTGTTAGTGGTTCTGTTTGTGGTTTTGTTTGTGGTCTTGTTAGTTGTTCTGTTTGTGGTCTTGTTAGTGGTTCTGTTTGTGGTTTTGTTTGTGGTTCTGTTAGTGGTTCTGTTTGTGGTTCTGTTTGTGATCTTGTTTGTGCTGTAGTTTGTCGGTTTAGTGTGTGGTTTTCTTGGTGATCTTATTTTGACTTTAAAGGGTATTTCTGTTTTAAAGAGATAAAGCCATCGACAATAACAGTTGATAAAGTTGAACTTGATTTAGTCAATAACTTACTTATAATTCACCAACAGTTCGAAGTGGAACAACAGAAGCACCGTGCAACTATGCAGAACAAGCTGGTTCAGCTGCACGAGGAGATCATCGCCATCATGAAGAACACTTACGAGGTCTTCAAGAACGATGGAACTGACGTAAGTACTAAGAGTCTTACTTATTACTTCTCACTACTAATTACTTAATTACTTCTTACTACTTACTACAGAATTGAGAAATTTCCTACTTTCCAAAAAATAATATCTGTGTCAAAACACTTCAGCTGCAATTTGCTTATATACGATTTCTTCCTTCCCAACCGGCTCAAAATCTAGATTTATAAAAATACTCAAATTTCCCAGGTTACCTTGTGGCTCTGTTCCACCTATCTGATATTCCCCGTACTAGGTACAACTACACTGGCACCGTTACACGGAGAAGACGGACAAGATGGTGGAAGAGGCGTTCAGACTGAACATAAAGAGGTCGCTACAGGAACTGTCACGTGCGATACACGGGGATGGCAAGACCGCTCCTAACCCTCTCTTCAAAGTTAAAGTTGTGCTCCATGAGAAGGACAGGGTAAGTATTAGGCTTTAAGTTGCTGTCTTTGTGTGTGTTTCAGACGTCCTAATGTTGTTAATTCTTGTTCAATTGCAAAACTTCCACCATTCAAATTATAATATGTTTTAACTTCCCCCAGGTGGACTTCTCGCCCACAACAAAGAAGTTAGCTGACATGATGAATGTGTGCGCTAAAGATTTGACTACCTGTATCTCCATAATACCGAGACTCCCTGAGATACTCTCCAAGAAGAGGGGACACAAGGAGACCATGGTAGGTGCTGGTACTGTGGTTTTATTTAGATCACGTGTTTTTTTAGTATAGCTTGTTATAGTGTAACAGATAAGTTATATCACAGCTTTTTATAGTACAGCTAAACATTACAGTAAAGCTAAGTTTAGTACATATAACTTAATTTTAAGGGCTGATACGATATGAGTACATGGTATTTTGCAAAGTGATTGCATATAAAAACCGCACGTGTTAATCAATATTTTTGAACCAATAGATTAAAAGCTCAAAATTGATTTGTTGATAACAATCGCAGAGATCAATCGCTCTGATGGCAAAACAGGAGGTAAGAAGTGATGAGTAAAATGCGAAGCAGTATTAGATTTATCACATTTTACAGCCTTGTTATGAATCACATTTTACTGCTCCTTCACCTATATATCAATCTTGATAGACTATTTCATTGCATGATGTAAAACTCAAGATAAATGTGAAGTTAAGTATAGATACCATGGTAGTGTGAACAGGAACAGTTTGCACGATGCATTGATGCACCTTAACTGTAGTGGCATGTGTGCACGATGCATTCGCACTTTGCGTTCGGTATGCGTTCTCGGTACTTTGTACTTTCGTAGAGCTAGTGATCGACACCTATGTCAGAAACAAAAAAATCTGTAGAGTATTTAGTCTACAACTCTTTCAGCCAATATTCACGGTTATTGGAGCTGACGAAGAGACGAAGAAGCTGAAGACCCAGATCCAGCAGTGCATGGTAACTAACGCAGGACATCTAGTCAGCTACCTTCACACTTGGGACAACTGTAGAGAACTCTGGGATATCAACAAGGATGCCTTCATCAGGAGATACGAGAGAGCTAAACCTCTCATGAGCAAGTTCGACGCAGATATCTCAAGGTAAGCTAAACCTCTCAAGTTCGACGCAGTTATCTCAAGGTAAGCTGAACCTCTCATGAGCAAGTTCGACGCAGATATATCAAGGTCAGTTCTAGTTTGCTGAACCCCTCATATCTTGAAATGAACTATTTCAGATACTCGGAAGTTGCTAACAACATCCAGAAAGAGGAGACGGTACAGACGATACAGTTCGTGCTTCTAGACTGTCAACCTCTGAAGTTCGCTCTGCTCCAGGTAATAGGAAATGCTTAAAGTTATTAGAAAATACTACTGTGCTGAACTTAAGATTGCACATATTGATAGATAACTGAAATAGTTGAAATATCAGGTAATATAACACTGGTTGTTTCAGCATTGCAATGAGTGGCAGAACAAGTTTACAACATTGCTCAGCGAGATGGCAACCAACAAGCTTGACGAACTGACAGTCTTTCTTCAGAGCAACTGTAAAAAGTAAATGAAAAATGTTTGTCCTATCGTTTTTCCATACTTTACGTGAACTTTGTTGTCAATGGTGCAATCAAATGCGATTGCTTCGTTTATGTAGAATCTATTAGAATAATCAAGTGAAACTTACCACATCCAGTTTGTCATTAATAACTCATTTTTGAGTAGTCTCTCTAAGAAAGTATTTCCTTCAAGTACTGGCGATGAGGGCTCTCTTCACCTTTTCCATCCTACAATAAATCCAACTATTACAGTCTGAGTAAGCCGCCGGAGACATTAGAAGAACTTGGCAACAGTCTTGCTCTGCTGGAACAACTGAAGACCAACCAAGAAGAGATTGAAGGAAGGTTTCCCCCGCTCTATGAACAGTTCAATATCCTTCGTAAACACGAAGTACAAGTTGACGACAAGGTACGTCTGCTGTTTCAAAATGTCGAACTCTGAACTTTGAAATTTTCAAACTTTTTGAATTGTCAAACTTTCAAACTTCTGAACTTCTAAACTTTTAAATTTCTAAACATCTAATTCTGATCTCCTCAACTTTGAACCCTTCAAACTTCAAAACTTCCAAAATTATCAACTTCTAGAAACTTCTAAACTGCTAAAGGTCA
>JH154128.1:49177-78283 GCA_000226015.1 Mnemiopsis leidyi | reverse complement strand
CGTGGGTACGTACAGTGATACTAATGGGATACTACTGGGTCACTACTGGGGTACTACAGTAGTAGGGTGTCCCGGTTAAGTGCGTAAAATCTAAATGGCTGTAAAATCATTTCTGATCAAGATAAAGACTCAAATTTCGCGTGAGATGAGAGATAATCGATGAACATTTGAGTACCTAACAGCTAGATAATCATGTCGTGTAGTTATGGTTCTATTTTCTGATGTTAAGATTAGAGGATAAAAAATATGCTCTTGAAATGTGGCTTTACACCAGCTCTCGGGTCAAAGTTCGCCGCTCGTTCAGGAAAAGACGCGGATACCACACTAACAAGAATTGCGCCCGCTTAGTTAGGTCTCAGGCGGACGCTAGATTTCCATCTCTAAAATTGGAAAGAGGCTTCTTCGATTTGCCCTCTGCTAGTGCTAGAAGTAGAAGCATAGAATTTGGGCAGCAGATATAAATCCTGCTGCAAAGACTGCTGATGGAATAGTGGAATACCATGGAAGCTACAGTGAAAATATTTGCCGTGGAACTGAAACATTTTTATTGCAACTTGTTTGATGATAATGGCTGCTGTTGATTTATATAAGTTTTCGGTTTCGAAAAACTTGTCTGACTTTGTCCGACCCTCATTTGTATGGCAGCGCGCACCCTCCTGTCATTTTATTCCCTCTAATCGCTTCGAATGAGGGTCGGACGAAGTCAGACGAACCCTCATT
The DNA here is from genome assembly GCA_000226015.1 of Mnemiopsis leidyi. Lineage (NCBI taxonomy): Eukaryota > Metazoa > Ctenophora > Tentaculata > Lobata > Bolinopsidae > Mnemiopsis > Mnemiopsis leidyi. The sequence goes on along the minus strand of JH154128.1, from coordinate 77,563 downwards.
CGAAGCGAATAGAGGGTATAAATGACGAATAGATGGAATAAAATGACAGGAGGGTGCGCGCTGCCGTACAACGAAAACCTAAAGCCAGCCGTGAAATTTTAGCTATTCTGATTCAAAACAACGGATGTGGATAATTTTGACGGTGCAGTCAAATAGTTTGACTAGGTCTATCTTTTGCTTAAATTTTGTCTTGTCGCGGTGATACCCGACTCACGCAGCTAAAGCTGAACGAGAACGGTAGACGGATATAATCTCGTCAAATTTTGTCGGAAGTTTCAGTGTCATTAGCTTGCATGTTGCAGTGGCTGATACGCGGCTCTCGCATTACATCTAGTCAAATATAACTCATATTGATAAAGAAAGTGAAATCAGGTGCAGACGAGCGCGATTCAGGAGGTATGCGATTCGTGAAGTAATAACGATAGCTGATTCTATCGGCCCATTGCGATGTGTTTATTAGGGCAACGCTACACTGTTAGATTTGCGTGTCGTCATATTGTGGCTCTGTCACATAATCTATTAATATCATCGTGATATCGCAAACTTAGGGGTGAAATAAACTTAAGAATGAAATAATTGGCCACTGTTGCGCATAAACTTAAAACCATAGATAAGTCAGATAAGCATTAGAATTGAATATAAAATTGACATAATACTTCGGAGTAATACTCTGATAGTGATACGTACGCCGCGCAACGGCTATAAACTTACAAATATATATTCGGCGTAGAATAACTTTGCGGAGGTAATTAGTCACGTCGACATGGTAACGGTGGCGCGCACTGCACTATGCATCAAATTGCGGTGGGACACCGGACACCGGACACTGGACACCGTCATCTACCTACCTACCCACCTACCACCTCCAAAATCCGACCACTTTAAACCATCTACTTTACTTTTTTGCCTTCGGCAAAAAAGTATTAGAGATGGAAAAAATACATAAATAAAAATACATGATAAAAAATACATGAGTATATCTTTGGCATCAGAACAGACTCCGAAGCTAAGTCAACATCGTCAAAACAATGGATTTGAAAAATTTCCAACTATCTTTAGTATGAGAAGATATTTGATTCGTATAACATATAGGACGTCAGCCTCACATAATATCGATATCATGCCACTGTTATAAAAAATGGTTATTATAATCCTTAACATTCCCATCAGCCGGTAATAACTTTCAGGTAGACCAATGGGAGAGAACATTATCCAGAATATTGGAGGTGATAGAGCTGATCCTAACCGTCCAGAGACAGTGGATGTATCTGGAGAATATCTTCCTCGGCGAGGACATCAGAAAACAGGTTGTTAGACTTCAATTAATTCCCGCACCTTCTAGTTGCTTTAATTCATCATCATCTCGTCGATTTTTACTTGGCAAAATGTAAATGATCTAAGTAATAAGAATTATTGATCAGAGTAAACCCTTTGCTAACGGAGAACATTTCTCAGTTGCCTCGAGAAAGTGCTGAATTTGACGATGTTAACCACAACTGGAAGACGATAATGGACAGCCTGTCAAAAGACAACAATGCTCTCCGAGGCACACACCAAGCCAGTGAGTTCAGTAAAGTTAATCTAAGTTCAGATAAGTTGAGAATAGTTGAGATTAGTTCAGCTTAACTTATTTTAGTTCTTTAGGTTGGTTTAATTTAGTCACGCTTTAGCTTAGCTTACTTTAGTTTATTTCACTTTCGTTTCTCTCAAACCCACCCAGACATGCTGGAGCGGCTGAACGACATGAACAACAAGCTAGAAGACATCCAAAAGTCCCTGGACATGTATCTGGAGACAAAACGTCAGATCTTCCCACGTTTCTACTTCTTGTCTAACGATGACTTGCTGGAGATTCTGGGACAGGTAAGTTCTACTTCTTGTCTAACGATGACTTGTTGGAGATTCTGGGACAGGTAAGTTCTACTTCTTGTCTAACGATGACTTGCTGGAGATTCTGGGACAGGTAAGTTCTACCCGGTAAACCAGCAGGAGTGCTCCCGTGTGGCCAAAAATCAGCACTTTGGCTAAAAATAGCACATTAGCTATTGGATCTAGCTATTAGAATGAATGCTATCTTACTTACTATCTATTTCAGTCTCGCAATCCGACAGCTGTACAACCGCATCTCAAGAAATGCTTTGACAACATCGTTCAACTCCAAATGGAAAAGGTAAGTCAAATCTACCTCGTATTTGGCATCTTTCGAGTGTGTTATCAAACAACATTTATACAGAATAATACGGATATTTTACTATAAGTAATATATTCACGTTCAGATCGGTATTGACAGTAAAGGAGGTAAAATGGAAGCTGTGGCAATGTTCTCTGCTGACGGTGAGAAGGTCGAGTTTAACACTCAAGTTACCCTGGAGGGCCCTGTTGAGGTGGGTATGATGTCACGTGGTTTTCACGTATTTTACACGTGGTTTACACGTGGTTTTCACATGATTTACATGTGGTTTACACGTGAGGTTTAATTTTTTGTCTTTGGCGGACTGAGTTTTTTAGATCGTGTCAAGGTTGTATTCCAGTGGTTTCGTGCGTAATTGTGGTCAGGAAGCTGTCGATCTTCAGTAAGATTTCGTAAAATGGCGGCACAAAAGCTTAGCTCCAACTCTTGAACACGTCCACAAAGCTCTGATTAATTGATTTTTGGCATGCTTAATCCGCATACAATTCAACATTTATCAAAATATAGCTCTCCCGCAAAGAAATATTCTGCTTAATTGGTAATTTCGTGCCAGTCCGGTCGTCTATGACATCTCATGAAAGTCTGAAGATATTCAGCGGAAATTTGAAAAATATTCCATGAATGGTTTTTATGAATGATTGAGCTATAAGCACCACTATTTTTGTTTGCTACAGCTTTAAAAATTGAATTGCGTATTGATTTCATCCAATCCAGTTGGTGGGAGGGCGAAAAACGACGATATACGAAATCAAGGATTTTGTATTTCATAAAGTACCTAACTGGTAAAACAAGGATCGGTAAAACAAGGATCCGATACTTGAAGATTGTTTATCCTGCTCTACTATCCAAACTTCTATATAATCCTAATTCTAACTTTGGCAGGCGTGGCTGTGCGATATAGAAGACACGATGAGAGTGACCCTGAGACAGCAACTAAAACTGTGTAGAGTTGCCCTGAAGAAGGCTGGAACTAAACGTGACAAGTGGACTAAAGAGTGGCCAGGACAGCTTCTCATAACCACTAGCCAGATGCAGTGGACTCAGGTTTTTATTTTAATTTCAAATATTCGGATTTTTCATAATATCTAGAATTTTCGATTGTTTCTTGTTCGAAATAGATAATCCCAATTCGGGCGGGCCTGGGTTACATTCCACAGTTACTGTTGAAGCACTGACCTATTTCTCGCTCAGGACTGCACAAAAGCGCTGAGTATGATAAAAGACCGCGGAGACAAGAAGAGTCTGAAGAGTATGAAAAAGAAACAGATCTCGATGTTGACGAAGTTCTCTGACGCTATCAGAGGCAACCTGACTCCCATCCAGCGAGCTAAGATAGTCGCTCTGGTGACCATTGAGGTTCACGCGCGTGACGTGATAGACAAACTGATCAAGAGCAACTGCAACGATGTGATGGGTTTCGAGTGGCTTATGCAGCTTCGTTTCTACTGGGAGAAGGTGAGGTTTACAAGACTCGTAGGAGCATAGCGAGTGTTTAAGCTGAAGTGGTGCCCTAGTTTTGTTGATATGTGTGTCTATAATCTTAAAATGGCCGCATCTAAGTGCCCCTAGCAGATCCCCGACTGTGGCAAGTCGGCCAGTCACCAGACTGTGTCTGGTACAGCTTCCGCTGGTTAGTAGGGCTAACTAAGCTGGTTAGATACCTCGGTAGACGGTATGGAGTTGTTTAGGGTAGAAATGAGAAATAGGCATCTCGGACACTCCCAGGAAATCATAGTCACCTGACCTTATTCTCAGAAACCATGTTATCTTCCTAGAGAAAATGTTTCAGTAATTAGTAGAGAAAGGTATTTTTGGGGAGGGGTCGAATATCGTAAATATATCACAAGATAGCGTTGCTCGATATCGATTTGCCGTGAACACCTCCTTCACTTACTGTGTAAATTGACTATGGATTAATTAAAACTGACTGATTGTTCCTCCAGGAGATAGACGACTGCACGGTACAGCAGACAAACACCCAGTTCCGGTACGGGTACGAGTACCTGGGTAACAGTGGTCGCCTGGTGATAACACCCCTCACTGACCGGTGTTACATGACCCTCACCACCGCTCTACATCTACACCGCGGTGGATCTCCCAAGGGTCCTGCTGGTACAGGTAGGTGTCCGGCAGGGAGATTTCATCTGTAGGGGGAGCAGACGTTATATCCTATCCGCATTAATAATTAGCAGACGTTATATCCGCATTAATAATCAGCAGACGTTTTATCCGCATTAATAATCAGCAGACGTTTTATCCGCATTAATAATCAGCAGACGTTTTATCCGCATTAATCATCAGCAGACATTTTATCCGCATTAATAATCAGCAGACATTTTATCAGTATTAATAAGAGATTTTCTAGCATTAAAGAGAGATGTTCTAGCATTAATAAGAGATGTTCTAGCATTAATAAGATATTTTCAAGAAAAATCTCATAGGAAATCAAAGTCAAACTGTTCAATCAATTGTTTTCACCAAGACGTAATCATGCTGATATGCTACCACACAGGTAAAACTGAAACTGTAAAAGATCTGGGTAAAGCTCTGGGTGACTACGTTATCGTAGTCAACTGTTCTGAAGGTCTGGACTTCAAGAGTATGGGTAGGATGTTCAGTGGTCTCGCCCAAACTGGAGCATGGGGTTGCTTCGATGAGTTTAACAGGTCAGTGTGCAATTTTGATAAGGGTTGATTACACTTTAATCTTATGTCCACTTTCCTTTTTAAATTATATATCAAATCTAAGATTCATGATAAAAATAAAGGTATTATAATCGTACCGAAATTCTTATTTTAAATCTTCAGACAAATAATAACAAATCTAACCAAAAACTACTCATAGGATAAACATCGAGGTACTCTCTGTGGTGGCCCAGCAGATCTTATCTATTTTGTCTGCTCTAGCCGCCGGATACGCCAGATTTGTCTTCGAGTGTCGAGAAATCAACCTGGTAGGTGCATCCTGCTCATGAATATCTTAAATATAATTGTACAACTACACTAAATATAATTGGAAACTAAACTAAATATAATTGGAAACTAAACTGAATATAATTGTAAACTAAACTGAATATAATTGGAAACTAAACTGAATATAATTGGAAACCAAACTAAATACATTTGTAAACTATTTACTAAATATAATTGTACAACTAAGCTAAATTTAATTGGAAACTACACTGAATATAATTGTAAACTAAACTTGGTATGATTGTAAAACTGAACTAAATCTCAAATAAAACCCTACTTACTACAATTTGGTTGAAAAACTACGACCCAACTTAAAATAAACTATACCCCAAATAACCTAGGTTTGGTCCTGTGGAATCTTCATCACCATGAACCCTGGGTACGCTGGTCGTACTGAACTACCCGACAACTTGAAGAGCATGTTCCGTCCTATTTCCATGGTGGTCCCGGACTCTTGTCTTATCTCCGAGATTATCCTTTTCGGAGAGGGCTTCAACAATACCAAGGTACTTGCTAGGGAAATGTTAATTGTTCGAGTTGAATTCTGTGCTTAAGGCACTGAAGAAGCTAAGTCACTTAGTAAGGTTTTGTGTTTGTCTATGTGCATATGATTTTCCTCATTTCCAATTTCAAAACCTTGAATTTGTTGAGAAGTTTGTGAATGCAAAGAAAAAATAAGTAGGTTTTCCGAAAACACCACAAAAACGACGCGATGTCATATCTATGCAGCTGATGCCTGATAGACTGCTAAATCTGTGCAGCTGATGGACTGTTTTGACATGAATCCCCATATAAATCAAGCCTGGCGTTACCACGTGGAGCCAATCTTAACTGCTCCCATGTTCTAGAAACTCAGCTGCTGGTTCTCTAGATTTAGAACTCCTGTACAGCAATCCTACAAGGCTTGATTATCGTCAATGATTGAAGGACCTTTTATTGCAACTCTGCAAGACCTTGTCGTCGACAATTAAGGTCTGAAATGGCAACTCTTGAAGAATGTGCCGCCACACTAAGATGTTTGCAGTCGGAGAGAATTGGCCGTTTCCTACAGACAATGTTCTTAACCTGGCAGAGCAACTGCGTTATATACTTGTTCATTTCTTCATTCCTGGTCATATACACTATTGGATTGGCGGCTGAGTTGATAGATGATATCGCGTATGTTATAACTTGAACTGGCACTTTGATCTCCTCCATTTTTTCCTTTGTCAATAACCAGTTGGTTTCTATGATAAAAGAGAGTATAGCCATCCAAACCAAGTTGAAGGTAAGAAATAAAACTCCCAATATGAGAATCATCTTTGTCGCTTTCTCGTTTGTATCTACCCCTTGTTCGGACCTTTCTGGTCGTGTTTTCTTCAGTCCTCTAACTGACACAATTAGGCAGATCATTACAAACACAGCCATGATGCCTATATTTAAGAAGGAAATCTGTAAAGGGAGATTAAACTGCCCTTTCTTAGTTGACTCTTCAGCTTCACGTTTAAAATCAGGAAGCATCATGAGTATCTTTCCTACGACGATATAGATCATCGGAAGAACCATTGAAGCGTACACTTTAGTGTGACAGATTAGGTGCAATGGCCAGCGAATTGAGATAGCTCTCAAAGCACACAAATAGCAGGTGGCTAGCCCTGAAATCTCTATCAGCATGGAAAAGTATGTAATCCCCCAATAATCATACTCCTCTTTCGAAGGATTGCCGTCCCCTCCACAGAAAAGATCCACCAGCAATATTGTCAACGAGATGAAACAGATAGTAATGTCCACAACATTCAGAAACATCAGAAACTTGTCCCCGAGCCTCCTTATCAGTCTGATGTTGAGAAAGAAGATAATAGAGATGGTGTTGGTGACTATTCCTATACAGGAGACTACAACTGATGCTGGTCGTGCAACCCTTAATATTGCTGACACCGACAAACCCATGTGTAAAGAACTTAATTTCGATAGATCAAGATAAGAGATATGTCGGGATTGAAGTTTTTCTATCTGCGATGACAATTGGTAAATAATTGTGCATATCACGTGCATATCAGTTAGATCGTGTTCAAGGCGGGTATTTATCGGCACGTGCATATCAGTTAGATCGTGCTCAATGCGGGTCTTTACTCTTTATCGGCACGTGCAATCACTATTCTCTCGCTAAAATCGTGTCTCTTTGCACTTTGTCTAGGCTACTTACCCCATTCGCTAAATTCGCTAAATTAGAGTTTCACCTGCCTCCTTAGATAGCAGACAAGAGGTTAAAGTTCTCATTACGTGCACTGCTCATTTCGCATGCTTCGGGACGTCACCAAAAACTTGATTAAACAAAGTCAGAGGATGATTTAGAAATAAAGTAGAGATTTTCGTTGTCTCCCAGGTGTGGGATTACTTGAGTAACCAGAATATGATCGACTGTTCGGTTTGATATGCTACATGATATTGACTGTGTAGTGAGATATGCTGATAGATTAGCTGGAACCAGCAAAGGTTTAGCGTTCCAGTGGTAAAATTACCTTCTTGTGACCTACGTTACCTTCTTGTGACCTACGTTACCTTCTTGTGACCTACGTAACCTTCTTGTGACCTACGTTACCTTCTTGTGACCTACGTTGAGCTTCGTCATGACTTGAAATGGCGTTCAGATAATCATATCCGACCAACTCGAAACTCCAAAGCGTCGTGGATCCTTGCTTCTTTTGCCAGCGCAGCTGCAGAGAGTAAGATAAGGCTTATCACATAATATTGATGAGCTGGTCTTTTAATTCAATATTAAGGCTCCAAGACTGCAAATGATTGGTCATACTAAGACGAATTTGGTGCTCAGCTGCTAAAAAATTTAAACGGGATGCCAGCTAGGTTTCCAAATCTTGGATGGGTAACTGACTTCACTTGGCGGATTGAAGTGTAATTTTATTGCTGACCGAATATAATCGGTAAAGTCCACTTACAACTGAGACCACTAATGTAACCACCGAAAGATCAGGGAGGGTACCGAAATTGCACGTTATTATTTTTATCTTACATTGCAGTTTTTTTACTTGCCATTGCCCATTGCCCATTTTTTTATTATTCTCGATTGCAAAATTGAAAAGTGTTATCTATATCATTTAAATACCCTGATTTATCTAACAAATTTCTTTTAGAATATAGATCATGGCACAGATAATGTCTAAACAGTGAGCATACCAGATAGTCACAGCTTCTGTATGGGCATTTGGCCTGCTTCAACACCTCAAGATGCCTCGATTTTCTGCTTTTTTATTGATAGAAAATGGTCTTTCTACCTGTATTCCTGCTAAAATTTTCCTAGCCCCCGGCAAGAGGCTCTGCCCCTGGACCCCGTTGGGGGCTGCGCCCCCAAACCCCCTTCGCTCACAAGCTGACCCCCCCCCCATTTCAAAATCCTAGCTACGGCCCTGCTACAGTCCGCTTCTTGGTATGTTGTTCTAGAGTCTGCCTCTTGGTATCACGAGATTCGCACAAGATAATGTTTTGAACTGGATCCAGCTCAAACACCTCAATATACCTCCTCACCCCTCAATGCATTTGTAATTGTTTCTTCATTAAATAGTTGATACTTCTTGCAATAAAACACTTAGTAAGAAAATATAGAGGAATTATTAAGTTATTATAATATCCAAAATATTAGTCGACCAAAATTTCGAGTAAGTAGCGAAATTGGAAGTCCCTGACTTTCACTCTATGTAATTCACGTGTTCAACAACGACAAACTATGTGTCTGATCCTGGTGGAGAGCACTCTGACGTGACTGTTCATCGCTTCATTCCTGGTCATGTAGACTATTGGATTTCCAGCAGAGTTGATGGACATCACAATGAACGTCAACAACTTGAGTGTACCAATGTCCTCCTCCTCATTGGGTCTTTGATCTTTGTTCTTCTCCATGTTATCTACTGCCAAATAGTAGACAAGCACCGCCATCCAGACTGAGTTAAAAGCTAGAAATAAAAGTCCCAAAATTAGGACCATTTTTGTAGCTTTCTCGTTTCCATCAGCTCCTTCGCCAACTGGCCTTGTTTTCTTAAGTTCAGTAACTGATACAACCGAACACATAATCACAAAAATTATCATTAGGACTATGTTCACCAGTGAAAATTTCATGGTAAATGAAACTCTCGCCAAGTCGTCATTAATAATCTTCTCCATGCGAAGGGTGAAGATTAATACATTTCCGACTATGATGTACACCACAGCAAGAACAGAAGATAGGTAGACTTTAGTTCTGCTGATTTGGTAGAGAGGTCTACTGATGGAGATCGCTCTCAGAGCACAGAGGAAGGAGGTAGCCAGGCCAGAAAGTTCGACAAGAACCTCGAAAGCCGTGGACGACACAAGATTATTGAGATCGTGTGGATCTGGTGGTACATGAACATCAAGTGTCGCTACCATCGCTCCGAGGGAGTAGATGCATATCAATATGTCCACAGTGTTGAGGAAGACCAAATATTTGTCACCGAGATTTCTGTTTTTTCGTCTGATGAAGTAGGTAATGGAGATAGTGTTAGTTATGGTTCCAATGCAGGCAATCGTCAGCGAAACGGGTAGTCCGTACGTTTTACTCAAATTGGATTTTTCTTCTCCCATTCATTCAGATCTATAATAAAACTATTGTAAAGGAATTAGCGATTTGAAAACATTTAACACACTATCATACATATCTTTTGAGATGAAAGATTACTATGCACATGTGCAATGTATGTTAATTCTAAGTTAATTTCTAAAGAAGATGGTGTTCCTATTCTACAGTCGCTGTTAGAGAAATAAGAACATTTTGCGACTCTAAGACACTGCCCCATTGAACTATTTTATTTAAACCTCGTTACAAAAGATATCGTACCTAAGTTATTTCCTACTCTAAACCAAACCGAAATAGACAAAAACTAATTGAGACTTTCCTCAGAAGCTTATATCAACCCCATGTTGCTACCCAATACTTTCTTGGCTCTTACCCAACCAGCTACGATAATTGTCGCTAACTCTACCAGCTCTTAAATGGAGGGGTCACATGAGTAATTTTGTCATCTCCAGTGAGAAAGATTAAGGGTGATCTCTAATTACCTTTCTCTTCACGTGCTCTGCTTCAATATCACTGGAGCGTGAGAACAGCTGCTGGGGTGGGCGATGAATAGGGTCGCTGGTGGAAATATCCGGCTTTTTGATTTTTACTGGCCGAAAGGTGGAAGAGTATCAACTGCTGGAGGATACCTCTGATATTGATACCTCAAAAATACACCAGTTTTTGATGTACTGGAGTGTTTGCTCAGGTGTATTGGGTTTATATTAGTTCTTGTTTTTGATACAGTGGTGTCAACTACTAATCACTTGCTTCTGAGAGTTAAATTTCGTGTGGTCGGTCAAAACGGCACGTTGCATCGAAAAGGAAACTTACTGTAGGCCGAAATTTCTCAATTTAATTCAATGGCGGTTTAGGACTGAATCATTTCTGATCATTCAATGGGTTTTGTCCGGATGACTCGCACTGACGCATCAACTTAAGACCATAATTTCCTGTTTGCAGTAAAATAACCCTTGTGAATTTCACTTGAACTTGAATTGCATTTTTAAAGTGCGTATAAATCAGCTTAAGCGAAAGAAAATCAGCTTTAAAATCATAGGCTATCTGATGAAATCGTGAGAAGAACCAATAATTTATCTGATAAAGTTTATCTGGTAACTCAATTAAAACTTGTTAAAGATACTTGGAGGAATTTGAAAAAAATATTCATTTTCAACTTCAAACAAATCAACGCTCAATAAACCCCTGGCCTGTTCTCTGTCTACGGATTCTGCATTCTACAGAACGTGATTTTGACTCTGTTAAACAGTTTTTTGATGTGTTTGTTCATTTCTTCATTTCTCGTCATATAGACTATAGGATTTGTGGCTGAGTTTACTGACATAGCGAAATAAGTCACTGTCTGGACCGCCGCCATGTCCTTTTCTGCGTCTTCTCCCGGTCCTCCAGATGTCCCTACATCCAACACCATGAAGAAAGTCATGGTTGCCATCCAAACCGAGTTGAAAGTAAGAAATAAAACTCCCAATATTAGAATCATCTTTGTCGCTTTCTCGTTTGTATCTACCCCTTGTTCGGACCTTTCTGGTCGTGTTTTCTTCAGTCCTCTAACTGATACAATCAGGCAGATCATTACAAACACAACCATGATGCCTGTATTGACCAGGGACAGTTTCATGGTTGATGAAACATGTGACTCACCGTCCTTCTTCCCGACAATCCCCAGTGTTTTTAGATGGGATATGATTGACTTTGCTGCTATGATATAGATCACGGCAAGGGCAGAAGATAGGTAGACTTTAGTTCTGCTGATTTGGTAGAGAGGTCTACTGATGGAGATCGCTCTCAGAGCACAAAGGAAGCAAGTTGCCAAACTCGAAAGTTCGACCACGGTTTCGAACATGGTCGATGAATCAACGTGAAAATTTTCCAGAAATGGAAATAGTCCACATGCATATTCACCACATTTCAGAGCCACAGTGTTGACGAATGTAGCGAGTATGCATATTGTTATGTCCAAAGTGTTAAGAAGAATCAAATATTTGTCGCCTAGATTTTTGTTTTTCCGCCTCAAAAAATAGGCGATAGAAATGAGGTTAGTGATGATCCCAATACAAGCCGCAGTTATTGACACTGAAATTCCAAGTAGCTCTTTCAACCCCACCTTTTTCGGACCTCCTTCATCTTCACCTTCTTCTCCCATTTTTAACAAGAACCCCCACAAAATGAGGCTTAACTGCAGCAAGTTTGTTAGCAACGTAAATTCACAATCCTGACCGAGAACTAACTTAGTTTTGTGTCCAGAAAGTGAAAGAACCGAAACACGTGCTAATAATCTCTCGCCACACCCACGTGTACCTTCCTCGCCCCTAAATAAGCACATAGCTACTAGATAAATTTGTATAGTACAGGTGCAGTATAGTAAGTAAGTAAGTATTATCTTGGCGAGAGAAAATTTAATGATCCACGTGTTTAATAGCTACCGACATGGTTATTGGTTAATAGCCTATCCGGTTTAACTTTGTCACCTGGAACAGTTAAGAGGGGCGTGCGTCGATTAGAAAAACTCTCAGGCATGATTCTAAACTGCGGAACTTGCTGGAAATTTCAACAACCATAGCTTTTATAGATAACTGATTTGTTTGATGTGTGTATAATTCAACTTGGCTTGCCTAAGTTCAATCAGATTTGACCAAGTGAACAAGTTACCTGTAGTCATGTCCATGGCCTGGTAAATAGTGTTGTTGAAATTACTTAAATTAATCCTGGTAATCTGTTAAAGTGGTAATAAAGAACGCTCTACTTTCAGGTGCTAGCCAAGAAAGTATTTACACTTTACTCTCTGGCTGTCCAGCAGCTGTCCCAACAAGAGCATTACGATTTTGGGCTGCGTGCCTTGGTGTCGGTGTTGAAGTATGCGGGACGCAAGAAGCGGGCCCTTCCTGAGTACCCCGATGAGGAGATCTTGCTACTTGCCATGAAGGACATGAACGTCGCTAAACTTACCTCAGGTTGGACAAGAATTTGACTTAGTTTCCAAGATGGATTTACTTTACGTAATTTCTGTTTTTAACACACCGACTGAAACTTATGAACTTTCCATTTCTCATCAACTTAATTTGCTTATTTCAGACGATACCCCGCTGTTTAACGGAATAGTCCAAGACCTTTTCCCTGGAGTCGAGACTCCAGTCCTTAACTACGGTGATCTACAAACGGCCATTGAATCTCAGATAACTGCAGATGGGCTACAGAAAGTCCCCGTTATTATCACTAAGATAATCCAGTTGTATGAGACGAAAAACTCTCGACATTCCGTCATGATCGTTGGCGACACTGGTAAGTTTGTACTTGTCATCCTGGTGTCTATTTATCCCAATGTCCTACTTTAAGTAGCCAACGGATTCTCGTAAACTGATTTATACTGTACTCTGTTTGTATGCGCGGCGTAAATGCTACGCGCAAATGCTACGCGCAAATAAATCGTTACCATGGAAACATCAGCCGATTGCTATGAAAAGTATACTGGTTTTCGCGCGGTCGGTTAGGAATAATTCAAATAATTAATTAATTTAATTTATTTATTTGACGTGATTCCCGTGTCCGAGACAAGGCATGGTCGATTATCAAAATTCATTATTTATCGTTCATACAACCAAGCCATTTAAAGACGTAGCTCATAGCAGCTAACCAATTTGCTTGCTTCTATCCGATGCAGCTAGGATGAGATTATTAATTGGCCATGTACTGCGAAATCTGAATTTTGAAAATCGGTTTTCCAATTTTAGTACTCCCATGACTCGAGCCCGGAGCCACACCTGAGAATATATACTCGATCGCAGCAAACGCTTTTTCAGTGACTTATGATAGATTATCATCCTTCATTTACAATGCTAGATCTGTTGTTACCGTAAATCTGATTTCAGGATCTGGTAAATCGGTAGTGTGGAAAGTACTGAAGTATGCCCTGTCAAACATGTGGAAAGCGGATGCCAATAACCCCAAGAATGGCGTGAAGGAGTACCCTATCAACCCTAAGGCTTTGTCTCTTGGTGAACTGTACGGGGAATTTGATCTGAAGTAAGTTATCGAGAGTCGAAAAAACTTTTGCTGATTGGATGTTCCGGTTGTCATAAGGCTGCATTGAATGGGACTCAAGAAGTGTTCTTTAAATTTGATTGACTCATAAACATAACATGATAAACATAACATGATAAAATAAAACCAAATTTCCAATAAACTATAAAATCTTCTCCCCCAGCACGAACGAGTGGACGGACGGAGTTCTCTCTGCCGTGATGAGGAAGACTTGCTCAGAAGATACTCCCGACGAAAAGTGGATACTGTTTGATGGTCCGGTAGATACGCTGTGGATCGAGAGTATGAACTCCGTCATGGACGACAATAAGGTTCTCACTCTGATCAATGGTGAACGTATCAGTATGCCTCAACAGGTCAGAATTCAGAGTCGCTAGTTTACTTTTGAACTTAGAATTCCCAAACATACAGAAAACTTATCTTTAAATTTCTAAAGCTAGGTAGTCCAACCAGCTAGTGTCCACTCATATACTAACTTTTTTCCTTTCCCTCTGTTATTTCCTGCCACTCTCCACAAGTTTAGTAGCTTTTTTGATTTTCTCTGAAAACTTGAAAATGCGTTTTTTTGGGAAACTTTAGGAAACAGCGTATCTACCCGAGTCTCCACAAGGATACACCAAGCAAATCATCTTTACTCTAGAATCACTCTTATCCATTCTCCTAAAGACCTGTATAACCAACATAACTCAAATCCAGGTATCACTGCTGTTTGAAGTGGGGGATCTATCTGTCGCCTCCCCAGCCACAGTATCTCGATGTGGTATGGTCTACATGGACAGTGGTGACCTGGGCTGGCAACCCTTCGTCGACAGCTGGCTGGAGAAACAGAAGGACACCAACACTAAGTCTAACTTGAGGTGCTTTTTTACTAATGTTTAAGTTCGCTCTATCGTATCTTTCGTATCATACTTGACAGCTATTGAGTATTGACCAAGAAGAAATTAGGCTCAGCCAATCAATATCGAGCAACGCCGTCACGTGATATATACAATATGCTCTCCCTCCCTAAAAATACGTTTTTCTATTTTACGACAAAGTAAAGCTCTATACACTCTATATTAGTCTTGTATCGCCGTTCACCACGTGATATATCCTCTACAGGAGAATGTTCGACAAGTACATAGTACCGGTACTTGATTTCCGGAAGAAGATGTGTAAGGAGATAGTTACTACGAGCACACTTAACAGTGTTAAGAACCTCTGTGTTTTGTACGACTGTCTTGCTACGGTAGAAAACGGGGTAGGTTTATTGGTTTTGCCTTTTATCTTTCGGATTAAAAGCTTTTATTTTCCATCTACTTTTTTATTTAATCGAGAATCCAATTTCAAAATCTATGAAACTGAGGTGCGAAAGCCGTAATTCCTAGCTACATAAAATGATGAATAAATACAAAATGATAAATGAAAATGTTGTAGGTGAACCCGAAAGACGAAGAAAACCACCAGAAAATGGTAGAGTTATGGTTCTTGTTCAGCATGATCTGGTCAGTTTGTTGTACGGTAACAGGAGAGAGCAGGAAAGTAAGTAACTTGATTGATAAACCACCTTTCTATAAGTAATTCAGTTTTACACCGATACAAAATCTCCTGATCCCAGATTTCCATTGATTTACAGTTTACTGTTGATGGATTCTTTGATCTTAAATCTTCATTAGGTTATTAACTTCACCAAGTTAATCCTACAAACTTTCAGATCATGGATAACTTTATCCGAGAGTTGGAAGGGCAGTTCCCCAGCAAGGACACTGTTTACGAGTACTATATCGATGTGAAACAGAAGTTCTGGGTCCTATGGGAAGACAAGCTTCGCAGTGGGTACGTAACGTGCAATCACCTGATCTTCAGCTTTGATTTGACCACATTTTTTTAGTCGAATCTTATAATCCTTTAAGTATTGCCGGATCGGTAAAATTAATTATGCTACTATAGTACTATCATCAATCATCATGCGACTGCTGCTTTCCTCAACTTAAACGTGTATAAATTCCACTCTGAAACCATCCCCTAACTTCTACATTCTAACAATTAAAACCCGCCTCCGTGTCCAGGTGGAGATACAACCCCGCAGCTCCCTTCTACAAGATAGTCGTCCCCACAGTCGACACAGTCCGATACGAGTTTATCACACAAGCTCTCATCACTGGGGGTGCTCCTGTCATGCTTGTCGGACCTGTGGGTACCGGTAAAACGTCAGTAGCTCAAGCAGTCCTGGCTAAAGCGAGCACCAAGCAGTACGGGAAACTGGTGGTAAACATGTCCGCTCAGACGACGAGCAACAATGTGCAGGACATCATTGAGAGCAGGGTCGAGAAGAGGACGAAGGGGGTGTACGTACCGATCGGAGGAAAGAGGTTGCTGGCTGTAATGGACGATTTCAACATGCCAGCTAAAGACGAGTTCTTCTCTCAGCCTCCCCTCGAACTGCTGAGGCAGTGGATAGATTACTCTTTCTGGTACGACAGACAGAAGCAGATTGCTAAGGAAGTACGGGACATGCAGCTGATTGCGGCTATGGGACCTCCTGGAGGAGGCAGACAGAGCATCTCTCCTCGGCTTCTCAGCCGCTTCCATCTCATCAACATGGCCTTCCCAAACGAGGCTCAGATCCAGCGGATATTCGGGACGATGATAAACCAGAAGTTGCAGGACTTCGAGGAGGACGTCAAGCCGGTCGGTAACATGATCACTCAAGCAACTATTGAGTTGTACAATACGATAGTTAGCACCATGCTCCCCACCCCCACCAAGATTCACTACTTGTTCAACCTTCGGGACATATCCAAGATTTACCAGGGTCTTCTGAGGGCTCACAAAGACTACCATGATACCAGACAGAGTATGATAAGACTTTGGATACACGAGTGTTTCAGAGTTTTCTCTGACAGGTTTTCTGATCAGACTGACATGGAGTACTTCAGAGGGATTCTCGGAGATAAGCTGGGGGCGATATTTGACACCTCTTTCAACGCGATATGTCCCAACAAGATCTCACCTATATTCGGAGATTTCCTGAGGGGAGCTCCTGGTGGAATCTACGAGGACATCACCGACATCAACCAACTCAAACAATACATGGAGACCACTCTCGAAGATTATAACATGGAACCGGGAGTCATATCAATGGATCTGGTTCTGTTCCGAGATGCCATGGAGCACATCTGTAGGATAGTCCGGGTTATTGGTCAGCCTCGAGGAAACATGTTACTGGTCGGAGTTGGTGGTAGCGGTCGACAGAGTCTGGCCAAGGTGGCATCCTACATATCCCAGTTTAAAGTGTTCCAGATTGAGGTTTCCCGACATTACCGAACTCAGGAGTTTAGAGAAGATCTGCGGAGCTTGTACTGGATGGCTGGTGTGGAGAACAAACCGACCGTCTTCCTCTTCAATGATACTCAAGTTGTCACTGAGGACTTCCTGGAGGATATCAACAATGTTCTTTCCTCTGGCGAGGTGCCCAATTTGTACGCACCAGATGAGTTTGACGAGGTGAAAGAAGCACTCCTTGATGAGGCTAAGAAGGACGGAATCTCCGACAGTACCGACACCATGTTTGCCTACTTTATCGAGCGAGTAAGAAGTAACCTTCATGTTGTTCTCTGCATGAGTCCTGTAGGAGATCCCTTCAGGAACCGTATCAGACAGTACCCCGCCTTTGTCAACTGCACCACCATCGACTGGTTCACGGAGTGGCCGAAGGACGCTCTCCTGGAAGTAGCAGAGCGGTATTTGGAGAAGATAGATCTAGATCCGTCCATGACAGAGCCCGCCAAGAAGGAAGCCCTGATGAAGAGTTGCGCTTCCATGTTCGTCACGTCTCACCAGAGTGTTGTGGAGAACTCCAATAAGATGCTACTGGAGATGAAGCGACACAACTATGTCACCCCCACCAACTATCTGGAACTTGTTACCGGCTACATTTCTATGTTGTCTGACAAGAGGAAGGAACTTGACGATGCTGCTAAGAAACTCAGAAATGGTCTGTTTAAGATCGACGATACTCGAGCTAAAGTGGAGGTGATGAGTGTCGAACTTGAGGAGTCCAAGACGAAAGTATTGCAATTCCAGAAGGAGTGCGAGGAGTATCTGGTTGTGATTGTCCAGCAGAAGAGAGAGGCTGATGAACAACAGAAGGCTGTCGTTGCTCGAAGTGCTAAGATTGGCGAAGAAGAGGTGAAATGTCGTCAGATCGCCGACGCTGCCGAAGCAGACCTCGAAGAAGCCTTACCCTTCTTGGAGGCAGCCGTTCTGGCGCTCAACTCGCTTAACAAAAAGGATATCACTGAGATTAGGAGTTATAACAAAGCACCTGGACTTGTTCAGGACGTTATGGAAGCGGTCATGGTGCTCAGAGGCTCCGACCCATCTTGGCCTGAAGCCAAGAAACAGCTGGGTGACCCTAACTTCATTCAGCAGCTCATCAACTATGACAAGGACAATATGTCTGACAGGATTCTCAAGAAGATCGGAACTTACGTTAACAAACCTGAATTTGTACCGGACTCTGTGGGTAGAGTGTCTAACGCTGCTAAATCTCTGTGCATGTGGGTAAGAGCCATGGAAGTTTACGGTAGAGTGTACCGTGTCATTGAGCCAAAGAGAAGGAAGCTTGCGGAAGCATCAGCTCAGCTAAAGGAGAAACAAGACTCTCTTCAGGAAGCTAGAGATAAGCTCCAAGAAGTTACAGAACGGATGGAGAACCTCAAGAAACAATACGACGAGAAGCTAAGGATGAAGGAAGAGTTGAGGAAATCCTCAGAGCTCACCCAACTTCGATTGGAACGAGCCGGAAAACTTCTGTCTGGTCTGGCCGGAGAGAAGATCCGGTGGGAGGAAAGTGCGGGGATTCTGGAGACTAACATTGGATATCTGGTCGGTGATTGTCTTGTAGCTTCTGCGTTCTGTTCCTACATGGGACCTTTCCTCTCGGACTACCGTGAGAACCTTGTCAACAAGGTTTGGTTACCGGAGGTCAGGAAACTTTCCATTCCTTGCAACCCAGAGTTCACTGTATCGAGCTTCCTTGCAAAGCCTACTGATGTCCGGGACTGGAACATCAAGGGTCTTCCCTCTGACAACTTCTCGACCGAGAACGGTATCATCGTTACCAGGGGCTTGAGATGGCCGCTAATGATCGATCCGCAGTGCCAGGCTATTAAATGGATCAAAAACATGGAAAAGGGCAAACTGAAGACTATCGATCTCCAGCAGTACGATTTCTTGAGAACTCTGGAAAATTCCATTCAGTTCGGAACACCAGTTCTACTTCAGAATGTACAAGAATCCTTGGATCCATCTCTTGCGCCCATCCTAGACAAAGCCGTTATAAAACAGGGTGGCAGACTGCTGATAAAGCTCGGGGACAAAGAGGTCGACTATAATCCAGACTTTAAGTTCTACATCACGACACGACTCAGCAATCCTCATTACACCCCGGAAATAGCCACTAAGACTACCATTGTCAACTTTGCTGTCAAAGAAGTGGGTCTGGAAGCTCAGCTTCTTGGTATCGTTGTGAGACGGGAACGAATTGATCTGGAGGAACAGAAGGATAATCTGGTGAGGAAGATCGCGGCAGATCAACGTAAGCTGGTGGAGCTGGAGGATGAGATTCTTAGACTGCTTAACGCTGCTGAAGGTTCCCTCCTTGACGACGAGGTTCTTGTAGAGACCCTCCAGACATCCAAAGTTACTTCTCAAGAGATATCCGAGCAGCTAGAAGTGTCGGAGGAGACGGAGTACAAGATCGATCTTGCTCGTGAAGGGTACAGACCTTGTGCTCAACGTGCCTCAATCCTGTTCTTCGTTCTGAACGACATGGGCCGTATAGACCCCATGTACCAGTTCTCTTTGGACGCTTACAACCAGCTCTTCAACCAGTCTATCGACAAGTCGACACACCACAGCAAGCTTGAGGACCGTATCTTGGCTCTGAACGACTACCACACCTACGCAGTGTACAAGTTCACCTGTAGGGCTCTGTTTGAACACCACAAGCTGCTCTTCTCTTTCCAGACTTGTGCCAAGATCATGGAAGCTGCAGGAAAACTGGACATGGAAGAATACACCTTCTTCCTAAAGGGAGGAGTTGTGATGGACAGGGAGACCCAGATGGACAACCCTTGTAAGTGGTTAGACGATGCATCCTGGGACAACATCACTGAGCTCGACAAACTGACCAACTTCCATGGAATAGCAAACTCGTTTGAGCAGTACGCCAGGGACTGGCATCTCTGGTACACTTCATCAGCTCCTGAAGATGCCATGTTGCCGGGAGAATGGGGAAACTCCTGTAACGAACTCCAGAAGATGCTGATTGTGAGGTCTCTGAGAAAGGACCGAGTTGCGTTCTGTGCCACCTCCTTCATCATCAACAACCTTGGAGCCAAGTTCGTGGAACCCCCCGTTCTTGACATGACCGCAGTGGTTGAAGACTCCAGCTGCAAGACACCTCTCATCTTTGTTCTGTCCGCCGGGGTAGACCCCACCAGTGGGCTGGTTCAGCTGGCAGATGAAGTCGGCATGAAGAACAGGTTCAGTGCTCTCTCCCTTGGTCAAGGACAAGCTCCTCTAGCCACCAAGTTGATCAAGGAGGGAGTCAAGGAGGGAAACTGGGTGTATCTAGCAAACTGTCATCTGTCTCTCAGCTGGATGCCTCATCTAGACAAGCTGGTCGAACAACTCCAATCAGAGGAACCCCACCCAGATTTTAGACTCTGGCTGAGCAGTAACCCTACTAAAGGATTCCCCATCTCCATTCTCCAAGCTGGGTTGAAGATGACTACAGAACCTCCTAAGGGTCTCCGAGCGAACATGAAACGTTTGTACGGGCTGGTTTCAGAGAGGACATTCAGCAGGTGCAAGAAACCTGAGAAATATAAGAAGTTGCTCTTCACTCTCTGTTTCTTCCACTCTGTTCTTATTGAGAGGAGGAAGTTCTTGCAGCTCGGCTGGAACATTCCTTACGACTTCAACGACTCTGATTTCGAGGTTGGTTTTATACCGTTGTTTCTCTCATCTTAAACTTTTGGGCAACTTGTTCAGTCCCTAATCTTGTACAAAGATCGTATAGCTAAGTAATGGTCGTGTAATGTTTCTCTTGTCTCTCTGATTACCGGCTGTTTTTTTTGGAAAATCAACTTCTTACTTGACATTCCAGAATCACAACCCCTCCGATAACACACCTCACCCTCTCTCCAGGTATCAGAGAACCTGCTGAACATGTACCTAGACGAGTACGAGGAGACACCCTGGGACGCTCTCAAGTACCTCATAGCCGGCGTCAACTATGGAGGTCACGTGACTGACGATCTAGACAGACGTCTCCTCCATACGTACATCAACGACTTCTTCAACGAGAATGTCCTGAATGTACCCTTCTACAAACTTAGCAGTCTCAACGATACCTATTATGTTCCTAAGGATGGTGAGAGGAAGCTTGTGACCGTTATTTTAATCAATATTCTCTTGTTAGTTTTGATGATTTGAATGTGGTTCGAAGTTTAAACACGGCTTGGAAAACGGTGTTAAATTTTGTAAGGATATTCTACCGCGATAATCTTAACAAAAATATCTATTAAACTGTCTCTGTTCCGAATACTTGTTCCCCTCTCTCCCTAACCCCCTCCCTACACCAGGACCCTACCAGCACTACAAAGACTACATCTCCCTCCTGCCGAACGTAGACCACCCTGCTGCGTTCGGTCAGCACCCCAACGCTGACATTACCTCCCAGATCAGGGAGACTCACATGCTCTTCGAGACTCTCCTCTCTCTCCAACCTCAGGTGACTGTTGTTGGTGAAGTGTAATGTGTATGGTAGTGGCTCTACATCTAGATTGTAGCGATAATTTTTGTGTAAATCATCACAGTTGGGTTATGGGTATATGTTAAGATCATCGCCCGCACTGCTCTCATCGCAAGTCGCTAATAAATTGTCGGCCATATTTTTGGATAACTTCCAGTATTAGAAGAGTGATCTCAACTATAAACTGACAGAAACAAACTTTCCTTGTAGGTGTCAAGTGTGAAAGGAGAAAGCACTGAAGACAAAGTTCTAGGATTATCTCAAGACGTAAAGGAGCACCTTCCTGAGCTGATCGACTACGAGAACACATTGAGGTAATGATAATCGCTGTGTTCTGAAACAGCAAGGCTTTTCTGCTCCTTTGTAACGAGGCAAATACTGAGGATTTCCTTACGATCAGGATTGTCTTACTTCTTGTTCTATGTAATTTGTGTGTTCTTAATCTTTTTCTATTGTTGCAGCTGTACAAACTAATCCAAGACCACAATCACTTCCCATATTTATGTTCACTTCAGACCTCGTCGGTATTAGTTAGACTAACACTCCAACTTTACAGCATCCTAGCATGGTATTAGTTAGACTAACACTCCAACTTTACAGCATCCTAGCATGGT
Source organism: Mnemiopsis leidyi (assembly GCA_000226015.1). NCBI lineage: Eukaryota > Metazoa > Ctenophora > Tentaculata > Lobata > Bolinopsidae > Mnemiopsis > Mnemiopsis leidyi. Next base: position 55,359 of record JH154128.1, on the reverse strand, counting down.
ATTAGTTAGACTAACACTCCAACTTTACAGCATCCTAACACTCCAACTTTACAGCATCCTAGCAGAAGAAAGGAATACTCCAATGGGTGTAGTCCTGCTTCAGGAGATCCTGAGATACAACCATCTCGTTACTCAAATATCTAACTCTTTAGTTGATCTGGAGAAGGGAATCAAGGGTAGGTTCTGTGATATGATGTTTACAAACTTTCGATATTTTTGGAAAATATTTACCTTTTCAGCTCTAGAAGTTGTCAGCTCAGACACCTAAATAGACACGTCCTAAGTCAACATTTCTCTCATTTCATCATAAACTCTCACTCTCATCTATGTGCAGGTCTCGTTGTCATGTCAGAAGATCTGGAGGAAATATTCCGGTGTATCAATGAGGCGAGAGTTCCTAAGATGTGGTCCAAAGCTTACCCCTCACTCAAACCTCTCGGTTCCTGGACACGTGACCTAGTGATGAGAGTTGACCAGGTGAGATTTTGTCTTGTGTCGACCAGGCATTTCAAATCGCTTTACGGCATCTTAATTTTACGCGACTTAGCTTTTAACTCTAGGAGTATGTTTGATAACTACCTAAATTGCAGACTTAAAACAACTTTTTCCCGCTTAGCTTTACTAAACCCTCACTAAATCCTTACTCCATCCTAACCAAATCCTTGCAAATCCTAACTACCCATCTTCCCCCAGTTCTTCAAGTGGGCACACACTGGTACAAAACCGCTAATATTCTACCTGTCTTACTTCACCTTCCCTACCGGCTTTCTGACAGCAGTGTTACAAACCTCCGCAAGAGCTAATAGTATTTCTGTAGATACGCTTTCCTGGGAGTTTGTCGTCCAGGTAACACTTCACTGCTTCTTCATATCACCTACTCTGGGTGTTTTCCTGTTAGGATCTGGGACGGGATCCTTGGCTTTTTCACAAAATGATGGGATAACTTCGTGTTTTAGCTGCGCAATACTACTTGGCAAATGTAGATCTTATTGCTTTAGGAATATGTGTTTCTTAACTTGTCACTTTATCTGCTCTTATCCCTGTATACCTAGTATTGTGTCGACACTATTCCATTCTACACGGCACTATAAACCCCACAACAACCCAGATTCTAGACGATGTGAACATAACGGGACAACCTAAAGACGGGGTCTACATCAAGGGAATGTACTTGGAGGGGGCGGGTTGGGACAAGAAGAACTGCTGTCTGGTTGAGGCTAATGCCATGCAGCTGGTTTGTGAGATGCCCACAATCCACTTCAAACCCGCCGAACTCAAGAAGAAACCTGGTAAGTTTTAATTTTTAGATTTTTATTGTTTTTTCTAATTTATAATTATATAAGCGGTATTTTCTGTTATTCCGTTTTCAATTGATGCCCTTTTTAGATAAACAGCTAAGGTGTTACGGTGATGCCAATTTATAGGCATCGCCGTCACCTTAGTTAACCCCAGCATCAACTCATGAATTATCCACCCAAATCTAAAAGTTATCTCCTCTGAAATACTCTTCAGACCCTGAAAAACCCTCCCCCAGGTATCGGTATCTACTCCTGCCCCAGAACTAACATACCCTCTCCCAGGTCGCGGTATCTACTCCTGCCCCAGAACTAACATAACCCTCCCCCAGGTCGCGGTATCTACTCCTGCCCCAGAACTAACATACCCTCCCCCAGGTCGCGGTATCTACTCCTGTCCCTGCTACTACTACCCAGACCGTGCCGGCACGGCGGACAGAGCCTCCTTCGTTGTCAGTGTAGATCTGAAGAGTGGAGCTGCTACTCCAGACCACTGGATTAAACGAGGTACAGCTCTCCTCTTGTCTCTCGATGCGTGAAGAGGGGGATATTATCTCGTATTGAGTGAGAGACGATAATGTTTAGTAGACTCAACACTTTAGTATGTTTGTACATGTCATAAACTGGTTTAATAAACCTTGTATAAACTTTGAACTGCGTTGTCATTGGAACTAAGTAAATAGTATGTAAGGTTTGTTTGTACGCTTCCAGCACTTCATAGACATTAAGAATGGTATTGGTAGGGCGGTGGGTATAAGAACACTGTAAACCATGATCAACAGTTTCTTAACGTGTTCAAAGCCGTAATCCAGCCGGATGGCAACTTTTGGGCGACGAGCTATCTCAAAAGTAAAAGTAATTTTCATACAGTCGATTATTTAATTGACTCTTTTTATCACGATTAAAGCTGTTGTCGATTTAGTTCAATCTTCTATGAGGTGCAAGACGCTACCAGTACGGTTACTAATATTAATAACATCGTGTTTGTTAGAAGATTTTGATGTGGTCTCATAACTATGACATACACTTCTAGTCATACTCTAATTTCAAAGCGTGTCGCCATCAAGGGTTCTAGAAATTGTTTGCGTCCAATTTTATAATTACTCAAAGTTTCAAAGGGAATGACGAGGAATACATGTCAACATGTTGAAATGCTTGTTCAACAAATGTGCCTTTCAAAGGGTAATAATGCCTCGACATTCTGTGTTTATGTCCCCTATATTATTTTAAGTGATTTTGGGTTGTGTGTTAATGCATCTATTATTTCACCAGTGAAAGTAGAAAGAGAATGAATAGATAGTAGCGATGAAATAAAATGTTATGTTATAACTGGAGATTTTACTGGGTTAAAAAGGAGGTTACAATTTACTATTTAAGTTGTAGTCACGATTTTTTTTCTAGTTTATACCAAATGGTTTCTGTAAGTATTGTTCCTAAAATATTAGTTGTAATCTTTTCAATAATTGCTTGCATTGATTTCTAATTTTTTTAAATAATCAATTCTCAAGAGCCAAGGCTCAGTCAAAAAGAATCCATTCCCAAAATATTTAGGCTTTTTGGTAAAAAGTAAAGGACGATAAACAAGGATAAAGTGATTTAATTAGACTCCAAAATACAATCACGCCCATGAACACAGAAACTGTAATGAAATAGATTAAGAAATATAAAAACAAGCACACTACCTATGACAAATATTTAATTCTCACCTAATCATCGTATCAAGATCTGGCTGATAACACTTACACTCATCACTATTTCCGTCCTCAAAAACGTACTGCAAACTCGGGCACTCTGTCTTGTTTGCCCTGATCCTACACTGAAAAGTCCGTTCCATCTTACTCTGTTTTTTTAACCAGTGATAGAAATACCCTTTAAACTGGACCACATTTTTGGTGTAAATTTTTAACCTCCACCCTCCGAACCTCTGAGGTATGGCTCCTTCCAGGCCGTACTTGTTTTTAACCATCCAGACTAAATACCCTGCATACCCATCCTCCGCCCAAATTTCAGCTTCTGTCTCTTTCCCCTCCAGCAAAGCTATCTTCTCGACCAAGTCACGTGAGAGGATATAGCCGCCTCCCAAACAGTAACGAAATGTACGTTTGTAGATTGATCCCAGCAGCATTTTGTTACAATAACCGGTGTACAGGTTCTCTCTAGGAGAGGTGATGGAACCCCTGATAAGGTTGGGCAGGTCGATCAAAGTGTCGTGATCTACTTTAACAAAGTAGGTGAAGTTGTAAAGCTTCACACTCTCTCTCAACGCCCAGAGAAGTTTGTCTTTAAGTGTTTTCTTGCTTTCTTCAATGTCCGTGAGAAACATATCGGTGTTAGCTGATACTTCTTCCAAAAGTTCTGCGGAGTATTCTTTATCCTGCTGTTTCCCCAGCACGAACATGAGTTTGAAATTAAGATAGACTGGCTCGATTCCCTGGAATTTTTCATTCTTCCAAATTGACGTGTTCAACCATCTAGTTCTCATTTCTTGACGCAAGTTAGCTGAGTTAGCCATGGAGGGTATAAAAATTACAATAAAGCAGTCCTCTGGAGCGTTTGTGTCCTTTTGGTCTGACTCAATCTCGATCTTATCAGTTAAGGGCAGACTGTTTTTGATAGCTGATTTTGTCTCTCCTTGGTTTGCAGAAGAATTGGATATATTAGTGGGTATTTTTGGTTTAATTTCACTTCTAACGTCGATCTTATTGATCACCGACTGAGAGTTAGATTTAAAATCTGAAATCGATATTTCTTTTTCATCTACGTTGTCATTAACTTCATATTCATCGTTGAGATCATGAACATTGGTAAGGAAACTTATGATCAAGTACATCATGCAAACCACCACCACTATTACAGAGAATTCTTTGGCTTCTACAATCCGCATGATTTAATCTGAAAATGGTAAGTCAAATTGGCACACGATTCGGGAGATAAAGCACGGACTTTAATTTTAATCTTAAAGTCAAAACTCCGTATAGCTGAAGTACTAGTAGTAAGCTAAGCTACAGGCTAGAATCTAATCTAACTTAATCAAACTTGGATTGTGTGAAAACGTTGGAATTGCCAGACTAATGATAAGAACAAGAATCGGTGGTGCATCATTGCAAATGCAGTATGGAAGCCTGTAGCCAAACAATTACAATTAACAATTATATCGCAACACCACCTCCCAGTTCTGTGAGACTATCACTAAGTAATAGTATCATTCCCTTTCTTATATGGCTTTCCCTATGTTATCACCTCATGAGGTGTGCAAATTAAACTTAGATATGTTTATTATGGAACCGTTTAATTGCTGTAATATTCCTGGGGCCAACGTCCTATAACGGGACTATTTTACTTTACAGTTTAGGACTTAGCAGTATTCTACTAAAAGTAAATCAACATTAGCACAGTACTAGTAGCTTTTCATGATAGTTCATTTTTAAAAATAGCATTTTTTCATACTTATAGGCATATTAGCTACCTAAATATGGTATAGGGCATTACTATTAGTATTAGTATTATTAGTATTATTAGTATTAGTATTAGTATTAGTATTAGTATTAGTATTAGTATTATTTGTATTACTATTAGTATTAGTATTAGTATTAAGGGCTAGAAGTAGAGTTATACTTATAGTAAGAGAAAAATTAGATTTAACACTGACACTATTGGTATTAGATTTAACACTATTAATATCTAACTTACAGTTACACTATTACAGTAAGACTAACTCTAAGTTTGTTTTTTTACATTCAAATTACTGCGACAGTGTAACCACAAGTATTCGGTGCAGAACTTAGCTGACACTAGCTTTTACCCCAATAAATGTAATTGCCAGTGCAGTTCCACTCACTTATCTCTTGTAGTTGTGCTTGTAGTTGTAGTTGTAGTTAATTAAAAACAAGCAACAAGGTTAACTTCTATATAAACAAAGTAGCTCAAGTTATAACCAATACTGATTTGGGCGAGACTAGACTAATGCAGGCTTAAATTTGAATCAGTGGTGGCAAGGAACGGATAAGTAACTTAAACTGTGTGACTGTAAATGAAAAGCGAGTAAGTTATTAATATTTGTGCAATGTGCTTATATTTATAACTATAAGTGCAGAACTAGAACACAGTGTAGAATTAGATCACAGCCACATGGAATGTGACTGTGAGGTGCCGGGCAATTACTTTCGGCTTCTTTATTTTGACAGCTTTAAGTGTGTCTTTATCAGCATATCATTAGGGTGGTGGCAACCACCCCAGAAAAGACAGTTAACCAAAAAATTGTGAACCTCGAGACTACTCTCAACCGATTTTTCGTCGAATTTTAGTCCGGATTCAAAAATTGCTACCCCTAGCCTAGTAATTGTACAGCAGCGCGCACCCTCCCGTCATTTTATTCTTCCGTCATTTTATTGTCCCGTCATTTTAATTGCTTCGATTTCGAATGACAATGAGGGTAAGACAATGTCAGACAACCCCTATAGTATGACAGCATGAAGTGTAGTATACGACCCGGCCCCCCGCCGACGCTTTTTGCAAACCAATTAGCAATTAGGTGCAGTGTTACCGCGACCGCCTACGCTTTTTGCAAACCAATTAGCAATTAAACTGTCGCTTTTGGATCCTGGACCGCCTCGCCGGACCCGCCTCCCACGTGGTTCTTGTGTCTTTCGCGCGTTACATATACAGAGCGAGGCGGGTCCGGCAGCGAATTATTCCAAATATGGAATAACGCGTTATTTGAATATATGCGTACATATTTTTCATGTAACTGTCTGCATCCCAGAAAAATGTGTAAATGTACCTGTCTAATAGAAGAGTCTTGCGCATTAAATGAGCGTTCATGTAGGTGGTTATAATTTTGAAAATTTTCGAATTGTGACAAAAATACTGCTAAAAACCAAAACCTAC
>JH154128.1:27080-39233 GCA_000226015.1 Mnemiopsis leidyi | reverse complement strand
TCAAAAACGTTGTACATACCAGCAAGCTAATTTTGCAAGGAGGTGTCTCAAATCAAAACAAATGTGAGACACCTACATAAAATCAAAACAAATTTGAGACTCCTCCTAAAATCAAAACAATTTGGAGACACCTCCTAAATCAAAACAAATATGAGACACTTCCCCACGAATACCGTTCTCTATTCTTTTTGTCATATTTACTAGAGCTCACTAAAGAACTAACAATCTGCTAACAATCTTCAAGTGTATAATTGGGCCGCCTTGTCAAATCATATTCACTGCCGTTTGTTTTAGGAGTTAATCAAGAAACCGAAAACTTGCCCAATATGTTAGCCTTAATGATGTGACAGATTTCTTGAAGACTTATCTCTTTTCAAGAGTTTGCATATCTTGTATTGTCATGTATATGCTGTAAATTCTGACTTTGAAAGTTGAGTCGTAAACGCCCAAGGTGTACGAGATCCAGATTTTTCTTGCTTTCCAGTATTAATTCCAAGATAGCCCTAGCTGTCCGCTTTATCCATAGCTCCCTGAACGACCTTTGGCTCTTGTAATAATGCTACCCTCTGTTTGATACTGGAGGTATATTAATAAGTTGGAGAGAGAAATTTTTCAATAATTGACTTGGAGTGAATGGGGGAAAAGAATTAGTTTTCTTGTAACTCTATTGTACTTTTTATGCCCGATTTTTCTGATAATCGTGGCAAAAATTTGCATAACCGCTCCTTTGCATCATTTGCAAGATCTACCATATAAAGATTAAAGTCTGAAAATACAAAAAGCCTGTCTGTAAAATCAATTTTAGGAATATTAAGTTTTGGACAAGCAGTTTTCAACAATCACAAAATAAAACAGGAAAACAAATAATAATGTAGTGAGATTGGCAGAAATATGTTATTTTGAAGTCCCGTGACAAAGGTTTTCTGTCCGTTAGCAAACTTTTAAAATTTGAGGTTGCCACGCCAAACACAAAGTAATGCGCACATACGAGGTTTTAGATACCTGCTTCTAGATCCCAAATAAGGAGGTTGCTGGTTTAAATATTTTATGTTGTTGTAACTTACGTTCTGATTAATGTTTTTTGGTGCGGTAAAAAGTAGGTGGTATGTTTTATTTAGTCTATATTTTTAGGGACCTACCGCAGGTTGACAATATTTCACGCGATTGTCTGGGCCTACCCGCTTAGTTTTTAATATATACCATGGAAGATGTTCACAGATCAAACAAGTTTTTCCCACACCAAATATAGAACTTAACTTAACTACATACTTTCAAATTCCTCAATGAAATTTGTATCGTCATTATAATATTTTGCTACAGACTTCTACCGTAAATATGACCTTCTGCTTCCGCACCTCTTAGTGTGCTGCAGCATTGAATATTTTATGTCGTCCCTTGTGAGGAAAAGTTTTTTTCTTGGACGGCTCTCAAGGCTGTAGGTGCTTGCGGAATCATTTTTAGCTACTAGTTCCACCAGACAACTCCTCAGATAAGTTTCCTCAGTGGTGATACTGTTGCCCATGCAAACCATCAGGGGTTCCTTTTCTGGGCAGGTCTCTGCTATTACGTAGGCTAGATGTCTACCACTATCTGCATCTTCAGCGATGCATACAGACTGAGTTAAGTCCACATCCGCTTCATGCTCTTCTCTGTCGAGCTTCTTGTTCTCAAAACTGTCTACTTTTACTTAGGAAAGAGCAAGATTTACAAAGTAATATCTAAAGACTTATCTCTTCTCAAGATTTTTTGTATCTGATGTATATGATGTAAATTCGGACGGAAGATGTTCACAGATCAAAAAAGTTTCTCCCACACCAAATATAGAACTTAACTTATTCTTTACATACTTTCAAATTCCTCAATGAAATTTGTATCGTCATTATAATATTTTGCTTCAGCCTTCTACCGTAAAGATAACCTTCTGCTTCCGCACCTCTTACTGTGCTGCAGCATTGAATATTTTATGTTGTCCCTTGTGAGGAATAGTTTTTTCTTGGACGGCTTTCTAGGCTGTACGTACTTGCTGAATCATTTTTACCAACTAGTTCCACCAGACAACTCCTAAGATAATGTTCCCCAGTGGTGATTCTGTTGCCCGTCCTCTTCAGCACAGAGCTAGTGCAGGCTCTGAAGAACATGTCTGGGGGGATTGCTTGTAGGGCTCTCCGAATGGTGGTCTCCAGCGCAGCCAAGTTGGGTTGGGGTCCTTCCCTGTACACCTGCTCCTCCAAGTACCCCCACAGAAAGAATTCACTGGGAGTTAGATCAGGAGAGTGGGCTGGCCAGTGTTCTCCTCCAGTATTTCTCCAATGCTCTGCTGTCCAAACTGTGAGCCAATGTATTCGATGACATTAACCTGGGCATTGCGACTTGCGAGTATGTCTTGCGATGTGGAACAGGCACACCAGGAAACGTAGCTCGGAAGAGGGGTGGAAATCAGCATACGGGATAAAGCGATAGTGTTCTCTGAGCAGGAACAGTCGTTGTTCATTAGCTAGAGCTCGAGGCATGGTAGTTGCTGTGAGATGAGAAGTAGATCTTCAGTATGTAGAAGACGTAGGGTGATAGAAATCTGGAAAAAGTGAGGATGTTGGCCTATTTAAAGCCCTACGCTATCTTATTTGGATTTCAGTATGCCATCTCAGGATCTCTCCAGTCAAGGAGAGAATAGTGACAGTTATTCTGAGAATATAGGTCTTTTTCTTCTTAATCGCCGAAATTTGTGCTCAATTATTGGGTGGATGAACATTTCCTTTGACAGTCGATTTAAAATCTTTAATTAAAATGCTTACCAGCCGGTCGCCCGTTAAGGTAGATGAGCTAGGTAGATGAGCTAGACATTTTACCGCCAGTAGACTACACCTTACGGTGGCCGCGGACGCCAAATGTGAGTGTTAAGGGGTGTTGATATTTTTAGAACGCGCGCGCCTTCTTCCGAAAAGCGTGGTCTTGTTTTGGCACGTGCTGTTGGGCACTTGCTACTGGGCAAGTGCATAATTGCACGTGTGATAATTTGCACGTGCTTTATGTTGATCACACGTGAAATTGTCCATATCCGGCAAAACCCTTTCAGTTTACATCGATATTATCCGTTTAATATAGCGATCTTAATAATTAATTCTCATTGCTCCTCGGACCAGGGTAAAATGATAATCACTACGAGAGAGTAATACGTTCACAAGACAGTAATATGCTCAGGTTGGGGTGTTATCATTTTCCCATGGCCATATTACCATTGAGGGAAGGTTTACACTTTTCAGGGTGTGTACATACTAGTTCAAGTTTTCTTATCGTATTTAGTTCTACAAATGTCAAATACATTTGTGGTATATTGAGAAATTTGTTGGCCCGTCTCATCGTGAATTACTTTGCTTTAATGAAAATATTTTGACTCTATGCTCTTATCGACCGCAACATAAACTTCTTTTAAGTTTCTAACTAGTGGTCATATAAGTAAAACATTCAATTAGCTGGTTGTTGGCAACTAATCTACTGCAAGGTAGTTATTTATCAAAATTGCTAAAAAAAGCATATTAAACAGAAGTATTATTTAGTAAAGCACTAACTTGGTTAAACTCTGCGGAGTTGAATAACTAATACATTTAACACGGATAATCTAAAGCCAATAAAAATTCGTTCCTCAACGTTTCCAAACCAAAGTCCAAACTATGTAAATAATTCTTCCACCACTAACAAATATAACTAAGTTACTCCTAAATTCGAAAAAGGGCAAGGGTTATTACCAATTATTTATTATCGTACCTCAAATAGTCCCAGTGATGGTTTAACCTCCCACTGTTTTTTACACCTCCAATTAGGTCGTCTGCTTGCTCACCTTTTTTACAGGCAAAACTTATTTGTTCCTGTCTTTTTGTCTAACTTCTTCTCTCTTCCTCAACTTGTTATATTTCTTGGGCCGTTTTATATTAAATTAATAAACAAAAGATTTGCTTTGATGAGAATATTCTTACTCCATGCTCTTATCGACCGTAACATAGACTTCTTTGAAGTATCCCAACTGGTGGTAATATTAATACAACATTCAATTAACTGGTTTATGGCAACTAATTATTTCCAGATAGAACGGCCCTGGCAAATTTTTGTACACAATTGTTCCGCTGATATTCGTGATATAACTTTTGAATTTGTTATTAAAAACCGAAGCTTTGGTTCAAGAATTTTTGCTATATTTGAAACCAGTAAATTATTCATACCGTATGACGGAAAATCTTTTCCTTGGCAAACCGAACATTCGTCTAAGTTACACTTGCAGGATTTAAAATCGAAGACAAGAAGATTATTTTGTAAAGTGCTTACATACTTTTCATCAATGTTATTATCTACAAATGTAAACAGTCTTTGAACAGACATTGGGAAGTCTTTACTTTGCTCGATAAATTCTTTTGAATAGGAGATTGATGGTGGTGGTGATTAATCAAGGAAATGTGACATCTTCTTCGAATGCTGACTACTCCTGTGGAAAAAGTTTGTCCTATTGTAATACCTGGAAGCTACCAAACGACGAGTCGAGTTGAAAAGAAGCTGTGGTTTTGTTAGTTGATGGTTTGTAAAGTTCCGCACAATATTTTTCAATTGGTTTTGCGTGTCCTCGTGACATCCAGCATTAAAACTTATAGAATTGTGAAGCTTAAATGAAATAGGGAGGTAATAGACAACGTTCACAAATGACAGACTAGGCTCACCTTATAATTGTTTCTTTGCTTAATCTAGGTATAACTTATTCTATATATTCAAAGAACTTAACTAGCAAAAATGTTAAATTGTGCAATCTAACCGCTTCATACGCCTTTCTTAAATCTAGGTATAACTTGAATAAATAAAATAATAAATGAATTAAACTGTTTAAAAACACGGAATAGCAAGAAAAGCAACGTCCTTGTCTGGCCAGTACACAGACAAACTACTCCTCAAATAATATCTTCCACTTCTTTCTATCCCTGGCAACATCTCTCAACAAATATAAATCTTCTATGCAATATAAACTGTATCCCTTTAATAAGTTCAAGTCAGATTTTATAGTATTAGATAAATTAATCTAGTGTCTACCTTTTATAGTATTTGATAGTATTAAATAAATTAATCTGGTGTCTATCTTATTCTATAAATTCTAAGAACTTGACTAGCAGAAATGTTAAATTGTGCAATCTAACCGCTTCTTGTGCATTTCTTTTAGATTGATGTTTATAACCATGCAGCTGAATATTGCACAAAACTCGGTAGTAACCAACTACTGAACATTTCAGACATTTGGCTATTGTAGACATAGTGGGCAAATGACCACAATTTATGCATGGTTCACTTAGACCTAAGGGGAAAAATTTAGCCTTAAGATCTGTACAGATGTCGACAAGCGCTTTGGCCAATGTTTCGGCGGAATGTTTATCTTTTAACAAGTATAGCTCGTCGCCTGTCCTATGGACTATCTTATGTACTGACTTGAGTAACGAAAACCAATATTATTCAATGCAAACTTAAATAAAAGAAGAAAATATTGAACCACGATGAAAATGTGTTTCATTGCAAATCTAAAGGGTGGATGTTTATCGTCATTGAAAGAATCATAGATCTATTAGCAGAAAGTGAATGAACAAGTTACAATCTCTCACCATCTTCACCAGTGAGATGATGAGTGATGATTCTAGGGGATTATCCCGCTGATTTGACAGTGGGATAATCCCAAGGCTATTATCTCTCCATCCCTCTCTTCTCTAGCTCCACTTTGAAGGCGTGCTTCAGGCTGACGAATTCAACCAGTGTTGAAGTTATCCCTAACCACTTTTATCGAGAGACCAGGTTGTGTGAACATACGAACATCATGTTCACCGTTTCAAGTCCGTTTTCAGCGAGTCTGTTCTGAAAATTTTCCAGGAGGGACTAGTCCTTCTTTATGGGTTGCCTTTTGTCTACTTATCATGGAAGTGTTCCTTGAACAGTGTTCTTGGAATATATTGTAATTAACAGTATACTGTAAAAACCTATGTTAAGCAATTCTGTAACTTGTGATACAGCGTATCTGAATGACTTCAAACGCATATCGAATTTGTTAAATCTTCAACACCTTTATTCACCAAATTCTGGTATTATGTTGTAAAGGATGCAGTTATCTTTAAGAATAAACATACATTTATTAGTATTGCATTTTTTTCTTCTGCAAAATGACCTTAGAAAGAAACCAAATACAATAACGTGTTTGCATTTTATTTGAGATTAGAACTTAAGAGAGAGTTCTTCTAGATTTCTCATAAAAGTCCTGGCCTCAAAATCATCACTGATTAAGTCATTAATACCAACCAAAACTACACCGGCATGATAATAACCGTAAACACATGTCTTTTACAACTAAGACTATCAATTCTAAAACCACCAATTTAAGCCCGGACAATACAATCATATTTTCTTCCTATGTCGGATCCCTCTTGAATCTTTTGCTTAGCCTGAAACCATTAGTAGTAACATGTTAATATTTGGAATCAGAAGTAGGTGACATTTAATAAATAAATAAAATAAATTCTAGCTTTTATAACACGCTTCAAGCGTGGCCTTCAAAAAACTCAAAAAACAAGGGACCTATTTATCATTGACTAAAAGAAATATGTTTTGAGAGCGGTTTTAAAACTTTCAAGTTCACCAATGGATCTTATTGAAAAGGGAAGTCTATTCTTGATCTGAGGCCCTGAGTGGCTAAATGCTGCTTCAGTCCTTGAAAAGTTGCTTCTAGGTGGGACTTATAACAAGAAAAAATCATTATCAAGTCTCGAATATCTCCTTTTAATCTCTCTGAGTTTTATAAGACACTTTAAATATTCACATTCAATGGCATTCAAATTTATTGCAATTTGAAAAGAATGTAATTTTAATTTCTCATGAAACAGTAGATTATTGGAAAAATCTAGGTCGTGGTATAAAATATATTTCATTTAATACTAAGGCTTTGATATATGTATCACATAATTTAACTGATTTGATGACATAACTATCGAATTGGACGAGTGCAACATAGTCATTGTACGATGGATATTGTTTTAGTATTTTAAAACCAGGTGAATGTCGGTACATATTTTCCGATTTAGAGATTGTTTATCCTTTATTCTGAAAAGCCTCACACAATTGCTTATATCATATCAAAAACATTTAGATGAAACAAATGTTTTAGTGGGTCCATATAAATTTGGACTTTATTTTATTTAATTTCTGTTCTCCGTAGGTCTTCTTAGATGTTCAGGACAAGAGCGACAGAGTATAAGGAGTTTGTAAAATGTAAAAATATCGAAGTAAAATTCTCATTGATGCATGATCCTTAAAGAGAGGTCGTCTTCTTCGGTCCTCAAACTTGTAGTCAAAACATCCACGTGTTCGTCGACTCTCGGATATATTTATACAGCACACAGATAGGTCAAAGGAGTCAAAAGCGGGGGAAATGAGTGTAAAACACATACCTTACGTGTCCTAATCTTGTTCCTGCTTTTCTTCTTGGTCTCTGGACCTTCAGCAGGAGGACTTAAGTTGTCGTATAAGGGCTGCAACACACATAACTGTTGTTATCACGACGCTCATTAGGATGAGTTATAGATGGTCCATTTGGTACTACGTGGGATGAACGAAGATTAAAACGGATATACTTACATACACATAATTGTTAATTGAAAACATTAGAAAACAATTAGGTGAAATATGAATAAAAGCAAATTTAAAAACAAATTTTAGTAAGAGACTTGTTTTAAATATTAATCAACAAAATGAAGGCTAACTAGATATCATCACTTCTCATTTCAATAATTTACATTTCAAGCAAATCCTCGGGTGAACCATTGAGTAAACACAATATGATATATTCTACCGTAACCATTGCTGCCAATATATTTTGGGAAGAATACAAGAAGTTCTGAGTGGCTCAGATTGCAAAATCCATATTGAGTTTCTGAGCCTACTGCTACTAAGAATGGGGATGTCAAATGATAAAACAAAAGAGTCGCAGAAAGCAAGCATTCTCTGAAATATGGGCATTGTATATACAATTCACATGACTTGTACATGTTGTTAGTTGTTACCATCATAAACTAAATAAACAAATTTGAATATTGCTCTTACCATTGTTTCAATTACGGAGTTATTTACCTTATGGAATGACTGATTAAAGGAGTACACCATTTGATCACTTATCTCTAAGAAATTTTTCTATCTTTGTGAGAACTTTTGTTACTCCTGTATCTAGTGCTGGAACAATGTGTGCATTACAATGGTTGAACACCATTTCTCCATCAATGCCACGAGGTTTAAGTTCATTTAATTTACCACACACAGGCATCATCTGGAGGCATCATCTGTCACTTGAAACAGAAGTTTTTATAGCAAGGACTTTTGAACGTCAAACGGTCAAAAGCGGGGGAAATGAGTGTAAAACACATACCTTACGTGTCCTATTCCTGTTCCTGCTTTTCTTCTTGGTCTCTGGTATTGGATCTGGACCTTCAGCAGGAGGCCTTAAGTTGTCGTATAAGGGCTGCAACACACATCACTGTTGTTATCACGACATTCAGTAGGATGAGATATAAATGGTCCATTTAGACTAAATGATTTAGTAATTCGTGGGATGAATGAAGGTTAAAAAACATATACTTAAAACATACACCTTATTGTTAATTGAAAACATTACAAAACAATTAGGTGAAATATGATTAAAAGCAAATTTAAAAACAAATTTTAGTAAGAGACTTGTTTTAAATATTAATCAACAAAATGAAGGCTAACTAGATATCATCACTTATCATTTCAATTATTTACATTTCAAGCAAATCCTCGGGTGAACCATTGAGCAAACACAATATGATATATTCTACCGTAACCATTGCTGCCAATATATTTTGGGAAGAATACAAGAAGTTCTGAGTGGCTCAGATTGCAATATCTATATATCTGCGCCTACTGCTACTAAGAATGGGGACGTCAAATGATAGAACAAAAGAGTCACAGAAAGCAAGCATTCTCTGAAATATGGGCATTGTATATACAATTCACATGACTTGTACATGTTGTTAGTTGTTACCAGCATAAACTGTATGTTAATATGAAACACATTTCCTGAAAGAGGCCAAATTTCGAGCTATCCGGAATTTTTGTCTCCATCTTCAGCAATAATGTCCAAGAAAGTTGAGAATTCATTTGTCATAGCCCAGGACTGATTTTTCACCAACAAATTTGAATATTGCTCTTACTATTGTTTCAATTTTGGAGTTACTTACCTTATGGAATGACTGATTAAAGGAGCGCACCATTTGAAAACTTATCTCTAAGAAATTTTTATATCTTTGTGAGAACTTAAGTTACTCCTGTATCTAGTGCTGGTACAATGTGTGCATTACAATGGTTGAACACCGTTTCTCCATCAATGCCACGAAGTTTAAGATAAGTTCATTTAATTTACCACACACAGGCATCATCTGAGATGCATCATCTGTCACTTTAAACATAAGTTTTTATAGCAAATCTTTAAAGGACTGCAGATCCACACGCTGCATCAGCTGCAGCAGCCAATCTTAGAACTTCAATTACACTGCGGAATGTATCTGCGCAGTGGTATCAACAACTCGCTTCACTGTCAATGTCATGTCCTGGCATTTATTTTCCTTCGTTTCGAGATCAATATTTCCAGTCATTACATCAACAGTGATGGCTTTACCCCTATTGATGGACAAGTGGACGAAGACAAGGCTACCCACGTTAAGTTACTAAAGACGGTTAAGAAATCGAAGCCGTAAATGAAATAGCGTAAGATTGTTCTCCTTTATATTGAACGGTGTACCTACCACTCTTCGCAAACTCTTTTTAAAATATGGTTTATTAACACCCGCTTTACAAATACATGGTCGAAGAGACCCAATTCGATGAATGAAAATATCAGCGTTAAATAAAATGGTAATAACATATTTTCGTTCAGTCAAACTCTCATATCTGCCATCTGGTAGCAATATAGTAAACATATACAATTAATCTCAATCTACAAACCCCTTTTCTGTAAGCACCTTACACTCCCACAGCTTTTCCCTCCTTTTTCCTGTGCCCCAGGTAGCTTTGTCGACTGATTCTCTTTTTATCTACTCTCCTTTTTCCTGTGCCCCAGCTAGCCTTGTGGACCGAGTCTCTTTTAATAGACTCGTTTAACTTAAGATTAATCATCTGAAAGAAATTTATTATGTTGTCAGTTTTTAACCTCTAAAACACTAATTCATTAAAATGATAGGACCTTACCTAGATTTTAGTACTGAAATTCATATTGTTCGGAACAATACTTAGACGATTGTAAATAATTTCCTATAGGCCCGAACAATTGTTTCAAAGCCCATAGGAAGTTAGGTAGACTTGTCGACATTGGATCTTGAGAATATTGTGTCAAATTTATCATGTTAAACTATTAAAGCACTGCAAATTTTAACAATATAGGATCTTGAGAATATTGTGTCAAATTATTGAAGGATTTGCTACTCCTCTCGTCAGCATTTTCTGGTAACCACAGTAAACAAATACATTTGCTCCAAATCTACAAACCTCCTTCCTGTGAGCACCTTCTGGCTATACAGCAGATCACTTGGATCTGCTGCATAAAAATCGATTGGCCGGATTAAACAGTGCTCAATCAACGATTGTGTGATCTTTACACACTTCTCGTGCTCGGTGTGAGAGTAGAGGACTTTGCACTCCCATAGTTTGGCCCGCCTTTTACCTGTCCCCCAGGTAGCTTTATGCACACTTTCCCTCTTAATAGAATCATTCAACTGCAGGTCAACCATCTGAAAGAAATTTAACATGTTAAACTATTACAGCACTACAAATTTTAACAACACTCCAGCTACGCAGCAATATCTGGGACACTTCAGAAATTGGTAGAAAAATTGTTGATCGAATCGCTCAGAGTTAAAGTGTGTCAAAGAAATGGATGCAGATTATGAAGAAATAAAAATACTATGAACCTGGTCGATCTGAAGGACATCAAATGTTGCTGGCGTCTCATCAATCCGTTGCCATTGCACAACTACGTATTTTCTTATGATAATCGACATCTTAGCTGTATCTAATATATAAATAAGTTAGTTAGTTAGTAAGTAAGTAAGTAAGTAAGTTACTAAGTAAGTTAGTCAGTAAGTAAGTAAGTAAGTTAGTAAGTAAGTAAGTAAGTAGATAAGTAAGTTAGTAAGTAATTAAGTAAGTAAGTAAATTAGTTAGTTAGTTAGTTAGTTAGTTAGTTAGTTAGTTAGTTAGTTAGTTAGTTAGTTAGTTAGTTAGTTAGTTAGTTACATATACAATTAATCTCAATCTACAAACCCCTTTTCTGTAAGCACCTTCTGGCTACACAGCAGATCACTACTGTCTGCTGCATAAAAGTCCAGGGGTCCGATAGAGCAGCAGTGTTCGATTAATGACTGTTTGATTTTCTTACACTTGTCCTGCTCTGAGTGGGAGTACTAAACTTTACACTCCCACAGCTTTACTCTCCTTTTTCCTGTGCCCCAGGTAGCTTTGTCGACTGATTCTCTTTTTATCTACTCTCCTTTTTCCTGTGGCCCCAGGTGCCTTTGTGGACCGAGTCTCTTTTGATCGACTCGTTTACTTTAAGATAAATTATCTGAAAGAAATTTAACGTGTTGTCAGTTTTTAACCTCTAAAACACTAATTCATTAAAATGATAAGACCTTACCTAGATTCTAGTACTGAAATTCATATTGTTCGGAACAATACTTAGACGATTGTAAATAATTTCCTATAGGCCCGAACAATTGTTTCAAAGCCCATAGGAAGTTAGGTAGGCTTGTCGACATTGGATCTTGAGAATATTGTGTCAAACTATTGAAGGATTTGCTACTCCTCTCGTCAGCATTTTCTGGTAACCACAGTAAACAAATACATTTGCTCCAAATCTACAAACCTCCTTCCTGTGAGCACCTTCTGGCTATACAGCAGATCACTTGGATCTGCTGCATAAAAATTGATTGGCCGGATTAAACAGTGCTCAATCAACGATTGTGTGATCTTTTCACACTTCTCGTGCTCGGTGTGAGAGTAAAGGACTTTACACTCCCATAGTTTGGCCCGCCTTTTTCCTGTCCCCCAGGTAGCTTTATGCACACTTTCCCTATTAAT
>JH154121.1:11008-21854 GCA_000226015.1 Mnemiopsis leidyi | reverse complement strand
GCTACGGGATATCTGTAAGTAAATAAGGGAGATTTGTAATTAGATACGGGATATCTGTAAGTAAATACGGGATATCTGTAAGTAAATACGGGATATCTGTAAGTAAATACGGGATATCTGTAAGTAAATACGGGATATCTGTAAGTAAATACGGGATATCTGTAACTATAGATGCTACTTCTGACATGATAACTGTATAACTATAGATGCTACTTCTGACATGATAACAGTATAACTATAGATGCTACTTCTGAAATGATAACAGTATAACTATAGATGCTACTTCTGACATGATAACAATATAACTATAGATGCTACTTCTGACATGATAACAATATATATATAGATGCTACTTCTGACATGATAACAGTATAACTATAGATGCTACTTCTGACATGATAGCAGTATAACTATAATAGATGCTACTTCTGACATGATAACAGAATAACTATATAGATAATACTTAAAACACTCTACTCTAGATGGGTGTATTCACGAACAACAGCATGTTATCCATACTGACAGTTAACAGAGTTGAGGGACCTGAATCATGGACCTGCTCCTTCAATGTGGACAAGAACAACTTCTCTACCATCTCTGAGATTGATACTCCTAGTAAGAAACCTTTTCTTATTTCTTTTAAGTTCTGAGATTGATACCTCTAAAGTAAGGATCCATTTCTTTTTCATTTCATTGCTGAGATTAATACCTTTAGTAAGGATCCATTTCTTTTTCATTTCATTGCTGAGATTAATACCTTTAGTAAGGAACCATTTCTTTTTTATTTCTTTTTATTTCTGAGATTGATACTCCTAGTAAGGAACCTTTTCTTATTTCATTTTATTTCTGTTACCTTAACTCGAGCTAGGAAAAAAGGAAAGATTGATACATGAAAAGTATCAAATTGTACTTAGAACAGCGAATGTAACCAAAAATATCTCAAATAATTCAAAGTTCATGAATTTTGAGTGTCTTGAGGTGTTATATTCAAATCTAATCGCATATTATTTCAAATCTAATAACTACGTGTGATGCATAGTGCAGACCGACAGAAATTTCTGGAACCACAAGATTTCTAAACATTCTGTCACCGGCGCGAAAATATTTTTATAATGAGCCCTGCTTAAATATCAGTAATGTTTAACCTACATTAGAATGCAAGGAAGATAACCTTTGCAGCATTCAAACGTGTTTCAGACAAAACTAAAACCGCGGTTCACCCCATAACTATTAATTTGACAGTTACGTATACACAATCACTTGATCCAGTGTGCTGTAAAAAACACAACTATGCTATCTTACTAAACGATGGTGCTAAAATCTTATCCAATTCCTCTATTTTATGTCGATGATGATACAATTATTCTTTAATTATAGACTCAAATATTTTTAGACTCACTATTTTTCAGGTGTTCAATGTGACGGAATTATGGGCGAAACCTCCATGACTGCCAGCATGAAATGTTGTTATTCTGGAAAGTATGAACCCAACAAAATTTTCTGGTGAGTTTCCTGCCTGTTGTTTTTTTGTCGGCCAAACTAATGACAAATCTAATAACCATAAATAACAAATCTTGTATTCTAATAGTATAAAGAACTAAGTTCTGGTATCTTGAAGTAACAGACGATTACTAATTTGAGATATTGAGAACCTCTAAAAACGTATTCACAAGTAGACTCCACTCACTTCAGGCAGAGGCACGGTAGGACGGTTAAGGAGACTGCCAAACAATACCAGATAACTGCAACCCCCTTCCAGAACCGGACCCAATGCACGTCCATACACTTTCCTAAAACCGCAACCAGACTTACTTTCACTGTGAACTTCCAGACTAGATACAAATCCATCAGTAAGTCTTTTGTGTGATCGCTCTTATTTGGAGATGTTTGGGTATAAATATCAGGAATAATCTTTCCATGGTGTAAAATTCCCAAATCTTAATAGACTGAGCAGGTTGAGCCCAGTAAAACACAAAGTTGAGGAGTTAAAACTTAAAACGCTTTCATATCACCTTCAGTAATATAAAGTATAAACATCCTCTTAAATAACTAAATAACTAGTTAAGATGAATGATTACTCAGAAATGCATATAAAAATTATGTATACAAGAAAACCGGAATAAGCTATATAATCCACGCGTTGGTGTAGTAAAACAATAAGACTTCTAGCCTTTAGGTAGATACAAATCACCCATGCAGATTTCTTTTCATCTCTCAGATGAGTCATTAGGTTGAAGGTTTACTTGAACTTAGCCTTATGATAATGAGTGCAATCACGATTTTCACACCAAGTTGAGAAATATGATAAAATATTTCATGATCATATCTTTGTATCATGCGCCGTATGTTCAGAACTTTAGAGCAAATGAATCTAAACCAAGTTTCGCAATAAGTCTAGTTGACGAAACTAACTATATCAAATTTGAGCATCTTTTACAAGTCTTTTCACAATTCTTTCGCATCCAACGACTTTTGCACTTTTTCCCCTGTTTTTGCTTCTTAGCACACTTTGAAGACAAATCTTTACATTCGATCATGTCATCAGGTCCCTCCTCGTCTGAGATATCGTCGGGGCCTTCTTCTTCTTCCTCTGCGAATAACATGTTATTTCTCACATCAGCTCCCCGCTGGCAGTTTCCTAATAGATCGATCATTCGATCATAATAAAGCAATTTATTTGAATTCCACAACATCGGATATTGTTGAGAAAGCAGCCAAAAACTTGGATATTGTTGAGAAAACATCCAAACTCGGATATTTTTGAGAAAACAGCCAAAGTCGGATATTGTTGAGAAAACATCCAAACTCGGATATTGCCAAGAAAACAGCCAAACTCACCCTCGATGCAAGTTGGCAGAATGTCGGGAAGAAACTGCTGTCCATCCACACATGTCAACTGTGAAGCTCCCTCCAATTCGTACCCTTGCTCGCAGCTCACTGTGATGACGCCACCAGACTTAACCGGAAAGTTTGTGGAGGAAGTGATCCTCTCTACACCAGGAAGACTAGGACATTTCCTGCAGGCATTGCAGGTGTTTTTACAAACCTCAGCCAGGTCTGTGCCGCAGACATCCGGAGTACACTTCAAGTAATCATCAGGTGTGGTGGAGTTACAGACACAGTCTCCACAGGTCATCGGGCAGATCCGACGTTTAGCCTCCTCCAGACAGACCTCACTCTCACCCTTCACCCGACATAGCACACTCTTGTCCTGACATGAGGGTTCAGGGGGGTAGAGCTCCTGGATCCTAGCTATATCTTCCTCGCCCAGCTCTAAAACCCTGTGTTTCCTGTCTCCCCCGAACGCTCCGAACATCACCTGATCAGACAGCTCGGAGTGGTGGAGACCTAGAGTGTGTCCGAACTCGTGGAGAACTATAGTGTACAAGTTGGGCATCACCACTTCTCCTCTCTCCACCTTCTCCTCCCTCAAGTCTTCCTTCTCCGTCCATGTCATCAGACTGTTTACGTGTATGTCCCCGAAAAAGAAGGCGTGAGCGTATTGAGCTTCACAGGGTACAAAATCACTGTCGTGTTTTAAGTCTGGATCGGAATGTTCACAAGGTAGAAATTTTATAGTAACATCTACTGGAGGAAGTGGAACACTGTCTTTAGCTAGCGTTTCTAGGTTTACCAATCTGAAATATCATCGTGTATATTTTGAAATATTATCCTGTGTAGCCTGAAAATTTGTTTCCTGTATGGAAAAGTTTTTCTTTTTGAGAGGATTACACGCTTTTTGCAACAATGAGATCAAATACTATATAAATAAATAAATGATTCACTTACAGAATATTGGCCCTGGGAATATCATTCCATTTTTGTGCTGCCTTATCGATCATTCTCTTCACATCTGACTCTGACAATCCATCACTGCACTCTGGCATATTCTCGATCTTGTAAACCACTCGTTTTCCCTTCCATCGCTTTGCGCCTGCCAGCCTTTTTTCTAATTCCAACACATTGGCTTCCATGTCGTCGTTATAGTTCATGTTTGAGGTTCCAGACTTTCTTATGCATTTCTCACTTCTTTGAGCAAGGACCTCTTCAGGGTAATTTCGTGGGAAAACAGCATTTGCATAAGTTAGGAGGAGTATTATAAACAGCTGCGGTTTCATAGCTGGGAAAGCATTTATTTATCGCCGGACACACAGTATTATATTGTATCATATTATATTGTGTAACCCTCATGAAAACTACACAGGTTATATACCCATGTGTTCTACACACTATCACATACTCAGTTATACCTCCTGCTGTTTTCCCACTGTTTTCCTACAGTTACCTCCAACTGTTTTCCTACAGTTATAGCCAAAGCAATCTCGTCATAGTGATTTTTAAAAAAATTTCTATGAATTTGTAACCTCACAGTTTATCAGCTTGGCCATTTAAAGTTTTCTGTGTATTGGAGGAACCTAGCAGTTCAGCACCATGTATTTAGAAGTAGGTTGAGCTGTCAGGACTTTTCGATAGAACTTTTCGATAACTTATTATCATACGTTTGTTTTAATTAGGATAAACTAGCCAGAGTTATACAACAAAGGACGATTGTACGAAAAAAGACAGCAAAAAATCTTAGAAATAATTTTCGCTGCAATGAAAATTGCAGAGCCGTGTTTATAAGCAAACATATATTTGTCAACAACTATTAAAAGATAAGAGTATGCGACTTCACACATTGGAACTAGAACAGCAGCTGAGGCTTGAAATATATAACGATATACCCACACACCCTACTGGAATGTGGTTAACATGACGTTCCTCATCGGACATAAGTCTTGTAATTGTTTAGCTGCAATTACAAACCTTCTTCTATAGCTGTACAATATCACACACAGACTAAGAACTGGAGTATAGGCTCCAACCATTATGGGCTTTGCTTTGAGTTACTCTATATATCGTTTAGCACTTATAATTATTTGGAGCTAAGAACTATTGTCTTATATATATATTTCTTAGCACTTACAATTATTTGGAGCTAATAACTATTTTTTGAAAACAACAGTCATGAGATAAATAAGTCAACAGATCCTGCACCTTTGCATGAGCTGTGCTTTAACAATAACGGTAGTTCGGCGGCGGAACGGCAACAGTGCGTGGAATGAACTATGAACTGCTTACTATCATGAATTGAATTTAACCGAAGTCATAATTGCTTATAGAATTTAGAAAACTTAACCTCTTTAACAACAAATGATGAGTTCTGACGTTAGCTTATTATGATAGGCCTGTGGAGTTTGGGGCCCCTGTAGTGAAGATAAAATTATCTGCTCAATCATGAGCAATCTAGAAAATGGGAAGCAAGTAGCCAAGTAATCTATATTGTACCGATAAACCTTTTAGTTTTAGAAATATGAAAGACTTATAGTCATCATTCATCAAACAAAAAAGTTTATAACTAGTTTTTGTAATGTACTCGAGATTTTAATTCATTCAAGCAACACCTTTGACCGATTGGAGCGCAGCAAATTCTTGCGAAACTAGACCTTTTTCGTATAATAGATACCGCTCATAAATTACTTAGGATCTACCTAACTTCAAGCTACCAGTTGACAATTCATTTTAAAAAGAGTCTTTTAAAACAGCAAGGTGATGGTCAAATAAGGTGTTCCTCAAGGCTACGTTTCGGGCCCTTCTTTTTATGCTTTATATAATGATTTAGTCAACTGTTCAGCTGAAGGAAACTTCGTCCTAGTTTTTGTTACTTGAGTAACTGCCACGTAAGCCTAATGCTTTGCCTATCTTTACTGAAGAATGTCACTGAGCATATGGATATTAACAAACTTGACAGATTTGCTGTAATTCATTGTGTACACGATCTTTTTCGAAGAACCCCTATGGCTGCTTCAGTTCATGAACAATTGAACATGATTGAAATTCCAATTTGCGTTATAACAAAACAACAAAGGTGAAATTTTAAGACGAAGTGGTAATTCCATGCTACATTTCAGGTCAGACAATGGTATCAGGTCCAATAGTTGTGTTCACAACTACACCGCCGTGGCGTGCTCCTTCCAAAACGACATTCCCATCTTATAGAATCATTAACGATGTGGAACCGGAAAACGGTACCATCAGTAATGCTATTGATGAGTCGGTAAGTTGAGGACCACGGTTCCGGGAAAGTAATTTGTATTTGTTCAAGAGTAAGATTGGTAATGATCATATTCTTGTATTTGTGTATGAGTAAGATTGTTTATATTGATCATATTCTTGTATTCGAGTAAGAGTACGAGTAAGATTGTTATTGATGAAATGAGTGTACGAGTAAGATTGGTATTGATGTCCTAAGTGTGTGAGTAAGACTGGTATTGATGAAATGAGTGAACGAGTAGGTTGGTATTTCACCGATTTCTGATTATAACATTCTCTCTTTCACTTTCAGATCACTGGTAGAGCGGAGAGTTCCAACAAAGATTGTTTTATTGTCCTTCTTATTCTGTCCATTTTTGTTACTTGAAGATCACAAAGATTGTGAAAACAGTATTGGAAGGATCTCCACATTATGTTGCAACAAGTCTGTCTATCATCGATCATGTGAAAAGATGCTTATAAGCAAAGCAATTAAGCCAGTAACCTATTTGATTTTATATTGCCCCGATAATACACAGTACTCGACAAGATCTTCTCTCCATATAATATGGCATGAACATTGGACATGTTGCCTCTTAGAATTTCATCGTTTATTACGACAAACGCAGATAGCCAAGGAGCAGAATGCACATTATCACTGATTTGTGTTGATTTATCCTGATGATCATAACGTCCGTTTTTACGCAAATCGAGAACTATAACAGTTCATATAGTATTGATTTGGGTTCTTGTTGAGGATTTTACTAACTCTATTACAAAGCTGTTTATCGATGATTTTTACAACTTTTAAGAATTGAAATCTTATTCGAGGAAGTTTATACTCAAACAAATTGATGTTACGCTATAATTCACTGTTAGTGTTACTATTTGTTTAATAAAGAATTCGTGCACAATATCAACATTTGTTTTCTTCTTTTGTTTTTAAAGTTAAGGTGGGATAACTTATTTCATAAGAATCCGTTCAAAGAATTTGCTGATGGTCCTAGCAAATACAAAAGCTTAAAAAACACAAGCTAGTACCCAATTACCATTAACTAGCTTTGGATGTAGCATTACAGTACTAGAAATGAGCAGGGAACTGTACAGTGCTTTTCCATAGGAAGTCAAAAAATTTTGATCAGTCTACATTTAAATTAGATTTGAAAGGACGCCACAACCGTCAGTAAACTGCAAATAGGACTCAAATTTTGGAAGAGTTTTAAGAAGGATTCATTTTGTTGCAATATTTAGTCAAAAAGGCCGTTGTCAGTATAATTCGGTTTTTTCTTTTGCTTTTTGCATCTTTAACAAACCCATTGAGAGAAATACATTTTAATTCTTAATAAAGTAAGTTACAGTCAAATTACTTTACATCACTGTCAACAATCACAAAATAAAAAACACAGAACGATTTAGGATTTTATCAACTTTCATTCTCGTGGTTACACCTG
Organism: Mnemiopsis leidyi; assembly: GCA_000226015.1. Taxonomy (NCBI): domain Eukaryota; kingdom Metazoa; phylum Ctenophora; class Tentaculata; order Lobata; family Bolinopsidae; genus Mnemiopsis; species Mnemiopsis leidyi. The sequence goes on along the minus strand of JH154121.1, from coordinate 14,331 downwards.
GCTCTCGCCAATTCCAGGCCATAAACAATAAAATAGTTTTCCTTTGTAAGCTTTCCTTAAAATTAAAAACTGTACAAACAAGAGACGATCAGTGTTCCCTCGTAAGTGTCCTTCTTTTCTTCTAACCAAGGTAACTAGTAATCAGTTGCCATGGTAACTAGTAATCAGTAACCATGGTAACTAGTAACCAGTAACCATGGTAACTAGTAACTAGTAACCATGGTAACTAGCAATGAACTAGTGGTGTCTTACACTGGTCTGACTATTTAGATATCCGAGATTATCTTGACCAGGAGTAGGGGACACTCTGCTTTGCAGCTGAAATTTTGAATGTTTAATATTAACGGAGATATAAACATGTATTATATGAGTAACGGAGATATAAACATGTTTAATAGTAACGGAGATATGAACATGTTTAAGAGTGACTGAAGAAATGTACACTCTATCAAATATCAAACCTTCAACGTTACATGAAACCTAAGGCTAAACGTTATATAAAATGTTTACCTTCCCCCTTTTGTTGTTTTTCTTCTTGACGATACAAACTGTGACGACCACGATTACAACCACCAAGAAGGCAGCGACAGCGGCGATAACTGCCAGCGTTACAGTGCTCAGTCCACTCACAGCTGAGGGAAAACTGGTTTATCAAGAATTCAATCAGGAATTCAATTTCTTTGTTTTAAGAATTTTTGCACTCTGTGTTACCGAATTCGGTGATCCACACGTAAAGCTTTAACTTTAAGGGTATCAATATTGATAAATCCTGCCCTTAATCGACCGAAACGCCACCATAATTGGCGTTATTTTGTTTTTGCCGATAAATTTGACGATATTATATCCGTCGAGTCGGGTAACATCTCGACATTTCGAAATTCGAATTTTTGGTTTAATACAAATCCAGAACAGAAATGCGAGGGCTGTTTTAATGGCAACACAAATGCGAGGACTGTTTTAATGACGACACAAATGCGAGGACTGTTTTAATGAGAGGATTCTTAAAACCCTTACCATCTTCCAACTCCTCAAGAACGCCGTCCTTAACACAAACAGACTGCCCGCCCAGCCCATCAGTGCTGAACCCTGCTTCACAGACCAGACATGCCGTCTGTCCCACCTCACCTTGGTACTCGTCTACTCCGCAATCAATACATGAATTTCCTGTCGATGGATGTAATGTTAGAAAGTAGAAACTAAGAGCATAATGATCGTTTTTAGTTTGGTTTTGACAGTGAATGTTTGATATTCGAGTAAAACGCCAGGGATAAGGTGGAACCTTCATGCTAAGTTCACATCATTACTCTCAAATTATTTTCATATAAGTAGTGTTGAAAGTATTGAAACTTTTGTAATAATGCTTGTAATAGTGCTTATAATATATGATCCGATAATTGTTCAGCAGACTTTAACAGACCACACCAGACCATATAGAATTAAGACTAGTGAGTGACTTAAGACTAAGTCTGATCAATTATAATCCTTATGCTGTTCAACAAACCTGACTGGAAAGTTCCGTTAAGACACCAGTCACAAACATTGTTCTCGGAAACACTTCCTTTCGGGCAAACTGGTACCACATCCTCTGCCGTAGTCTCTTCCTGGAAAACGAGGAGAACTGCTTATGCTGATTCGTTTTCGATCTACCATTTATAACATACTGAATATAGTTGCTAGACTTATCATACTAAATATTGTTGCTAAACTTACCATACTCAATATTGTTGCTAGACTTACCATACTGAGAATTGTTGCTAGACTTACCATACTGAATATTGTTGCTAGACTTACCATACTGAATATTGTTGCTAGACTTACCATACTGAATATTGTTGCTAGACTTACCATACTGAATGTTGTTGCTAGAATTACCATACTGAATATTGTTGCTAGCAATAGTATACTGAATATTGTTGCTAGACTTACCATACTGAATATTGTTGCTAGACAGTAGACTTACCATACTGAATTGTATTGCCTCTCTCTTCCTGCTAGTTGTTTGTATCGTCAAGACAACAGTGCCGGGTTGAAGGATTGCGATCAGGTCATGGAGTTCAATAAGACCTTCTGTTGAACCGGTTACCTGGATATTTAGTAAACAAATTCTTTTGCTCTCACTCTTTTTTCACAGCTTTCTAATTGTGATGTGGCGAAATTCATTCAATAATATTACTTCGTTAAAACTTTATCAATTTTGGTGTTTTTTTTGCACATCATTGTACTCACCGGATCAACTTGCTGTTTGAACGTTATCTCGACCACAAATTCTTTCTTGACATTCTCCTCGATACACCTCAAGCTAGAGCTTGGACAATCTCCATTTTGGTAACAAGTCCCGGCAAAAACATCCCAGTCCTAGAGAAAGATCAGATTTTACCGTCTAAAATAGAAAGAAATACTATAAGTGCCAAAGTCTACTCAATTATTTGGCTACAGAGTTTATCATTTCGACATTTCATACATAAGTTCACTTAAGAATGGCTTCTATTTTATTTGCAATATAGTTGAGAATTTTAGTACAATTGTTTCTCACTTTGAATGATCTTTTGACAGCTTTTCTCTCAGCAGAACGTCTACAATACTCTCCATCAAAAGCAAAACTCGCTGAGAGCCGGTTATACATTGGCAAAAATGGTTCTGGTTCAAAGTCGTCCACTGAAAAATGTTCTGTCAGTAGTGAAGATTTTTTTCTGGGGTTTAAGAGGATCATGACGGGAAACGTCTCGTATTATTTTTAACGCGACGGTTCATTCTCTCAGTAAATTAGTGCAAGCTCACCTGGTGGTATGAAATTAGACTCCGTAGTTACCACAGATGATATCTGCAAAATAGGTGGAATGAATTTATCGAAGTCTATGATGAGAAGTACGTATGGTACTGGGCTTAAAATACGTAATGTAAAGCTATGTTTAAAAGTACGTACCATACAGACCCTTTATGGGGCAGTGTTTTTAAGTTTAAAAGTACGTGCCGTGCAGCCAATTTAAAAGTACGTACCATACGTGCTTCTCATCTTAGGTCGAGATTTCAATAATAAGAATTAAAGTTAGAAAACTTTCAATTAGGTCACCAAATTGATAACTTGTTTTAAAGATACAGATAGGATCTGTACTTGTAGAGTTTGGATATGTAGTAGAGTACTATCTAGTAGAGTTGTAGATATATAGTAGAGTACTATCTAGTAGAGTTGTAGATATATAGTAGAGTACTATATAGTAGAGTTGTAGATATATAGTAGAGTACTATATAGTAGAGTTGTAGATATATAGTAGAGTACTATATAGTAGAGTTGTAGATATATAGTAGAGTTTAAAGATACATGA
>JH154120.1:29082-47118 GCA_000226015.1 Mnemiopsis leidyi | reverse complement strand
GGAGGTAATTACCTAGAAGATGGGAGGTAATTACCTAGAAGATGGGAAGTAATTATCTAGAAGATGGGAGGTAATTATCTAGAAGATGGGAGGTAACCAACTAGAAGATGGGAGGTAATTACCTAGAAGATGGGAGGTAATTACCTAGAAGATGGGAGGTAATCAACTAGAAGATGGAAGGTAACTATCTAGAAGGTAGGAGGTAATCACCTAAAACATGGGAGGTAATCACCATGAACAAGAGAGTTAATCACCTCACAATTTTATCCTCGTTGCTTTGTGTTGGAAGGACCTACTACGTACCAGGCTACAAAACACGACCTAATAGCCCAACAATGATAATTTAGATAGAACGTTTTTGGCTAACAAGTACCATCCGCCGTCTCAGTTAGTGACAGACAATGGAGGGCGGACACAAAGTGGTTGGAGTAGAAGTTGTTGTGTCCTACCGGCTCTCGTGTCTTATTTCTCGGTCCTGGCTGTATTGTTTGCTGGATTAGTTAACCATGCTTTCAGTGTTTTTTGACATCTAAGGTAACACTGCAGTGGTCGTACTTTACCATTATGAAATGTATATCATAATAAATTTATATACAATTTTTAAGAAATATCTGAATTTATGTTTCCGCCAACGAGAGACAAATGCAGATGCTGTAGTTTAATCTGATATAATTACCTTTATATTGTAATAAACTCTTTAATAGCTACATTGTATCATATCGATGAGGACCTTGCCGCCTTAATGACGGGTTTTATTAGATTAAATTCCTGAAATATGTCCCCCTCTACTCATAAGAGATGTTAATGTGGCCCTTTCTTTATCCATTAGCTTTTTAGCGTCACGTGTTATCACTTTGCTTTATTAGAGAAAGTATTTTTGAGGAGGGGTCACAAATTTAAATTTTGACCAATGAGAAGCTGGAAAACAGTGTTTTCTAGCTTCACATTGGTTAAAATTTGTGAGCCCTCCCCAGAATACCTTAATCTATACCCCTTACAAACTTTTACATAACAGCATTAATTATATTGCAACATTGCAGGTGACGGCCACATTTTTAACGCCATCCTTGAAACTTTTTTTTGAACACTCACTCACTTACTTACATTCTACTACAAACTTTTAAGTTTCAGACACTTAGGCACGGAACTCTTAGTTACCGAGCACTGTAATAGTTCATTTCACTCTACCGTCTGAGCAAAGTATAGGAAATTACCCACGTGGGAAGTGCGCTACGCAGTTAGGGTAGGTGCCTAAGTTTAAAACACCTGTGAACGATTCATTCTCATGAACCTCCCAATGAGGGAGGTATCGTGATTCACGCTATCAGGTGTTAATGAATGAATGTGTCGACCTCCATCAACGTTGCTACAATTCGCGCCGCCACACTAGTTTCTGGTATAGCACCTTCATGTTATTACAGACGTTGTTTTGCTATAGAAAGTTGTTAGCTACGCTCGGCCATTATAATGTGAATAAAGTTCGTGATTAAGTTGCTCTCGATCAGTTGTTTTTATTTGATACCACATCAGGAGGGCCTCTTGAAGTCATGCAAGACTCGACGTGTCACCAAGATCCTGACCAAGGTGTCAAGTACGACACGAGTCATATAAAACAGGCATTTATTGGTTTTCGGGTTGGAACTTGCACATTGATTGTTCTATCCTTCGTAATATCAGGAATGCTTAACCCTTATCTGGTGTATTATTATCACCAGAACAAGATATCAAACCTCGGACATTTCTTCTACCAAGTTCTATCTCTAGCCAACTTCTTGGCATTGCTTGTTTACGGTCCGTATTATTTTTGGTGGTGGGGTTCCGGAATATCCAGTCTGACTCGACTTGACGGGCTGATCTCAGGTCTTGTACTTACTCTGATCATGGCATCCAGTGTCACTACCGTCTATCTCTCTGTAGCTAAAGTTCTTGCACTTCGGTACCCATTCTACATCATGTCACGCCGTGTAAAGTGGATCCTAAAGGGGTCCTTGCTTGTCTTCTTCTTGGCAATTCTTACTTTTGAAGCTTACGGGATTCTTGCTTCTGAGAAATGTTATCAAGATTCAAAAATGGTGTTTCCTCTGTTCGTGGTCAGTTTGGATAAGAAAAGAATGGAGCCAGCCTGTTTCTTCAAAGCATTAATGGATCTCATGTGCGAACAATACAGAGGAGGACCAAAACCGGAAGAGGAAATATTCAAAGTTCATGTGGCGGTTTTCTTCCTAACAGCTTCAATAAGCTGGATGTTATCAGGTCTTGTTATCTGGGAAATGAGGAAGATGAAGGGAGCTGGATCACAAAAACAAGGCTCCTGTCGGAATAGTGGACTTGTAACAACATTGCTTCTCAATCTTGGAAACGTGATAAACGCGGCGTTTTCTGCCTGGGACTTGTTCGCCAGTTTGAACTTTTCTTCGACCATGATGTCAAGCACCGTGACTCTGATCTTTTTTCCTATGCTGCTGTGCTCTTTTAGTCCCCTTGTCATCATTCTCCGCGGCAGTAAAGTCAAGAAGGACATCCTGGCATCTTTAACTAGAGCTAGAAAATTTTCTGGGTCCACAATGTCGCGGGTGTTCTGATAACAATACTAAATTCGTTATTGATAATGATCTTCGGGTTGGTAGATACCTATCTTAATATATCAAGGTATTTAGCGAGCTCTATCTCTCATTTAGTGTAATAGTCGGTTGATAAGATATAATTTTTTTTGTATTTGAGTGCACAAGGTTTAGACTGTAGAAGGTCGATCGAGTGGTATTTCATTTGGAAAAATTGTTAACTTGAAATATTAATAACCGCTGTTATTTAAAACCATTTTACGACACTCATTAATAGAAGCATATATGGCTGTGAGACGATGGTATGCATCAATAATTATAAGTTATCTAGATTGCAGCTTAACATTTTATTTCAATATGCCTTATTATTATCCAAGACGCATTTAGGTGCGTTCTTATACTACATGCATTAATAATAAGCAGCTATTGTTCTGCCCTTCCTTATTTTCACATTTTATGTTGTCCAATGGTACCATGTTACTTAGTACGAGGCTATATAGTAAAAATATGCCCTGCTAAGTTGTATAATATTTTTTGTTTTTTAAATTGACGTTCATGGTCTATGATCTTGTCTTTCATCTTTTGAATGGCAGAACTGTCTTATAACCAAAATGTTTATTCACTTTTGTCAAATTTTGTTTGTGTTTACGGTTTAGCGGTCGTTTGCTGATCGATAAACCTGTAATTGAATAACGAGAGGTGCGTAAAATGGTTTAGATTTTGTATAAAAAACTTGGACGATCTATTCTTGTGGTATATAAGTGCCGATTATTGTAGCAAATCTGTTTAAAACAACTTGAACATTTTTGTTGCCACAATGGTTTTTCTTTCACACAACACATTATCCGACTAGTGAAATTCCTTACTCTAGTGAGCATGATCTTTATTTACCACCTGTGTTGGTGTGATCTCACGCCGGACTTTATTATTGTTTGGTTTTGTTGGGTATCTAAGTCAGCTGCAACACCCTTTTATATCCTTCTTGCTATAATTAACGTTCCTATGTCGAACTATGAGTTTTCCAATAACATATCTATGTAACTCGACAAATTACATTGTTTAATCCTCTTTCTCGAACTCTATTTAGTTTACTTTGAAATGATTGTTGGTGATAATAAAGCCTGCCTATTTTAACCTATTATTATCTAAGCTTATACCATATTAACTCGCTCGACTTTTTCTGTGTAGCCAGCAAAGCGGAAAAGTTTCTAGAAACATGGAGAACTCCAAACCTGACCCTCCTCGTGAATTCGATATCAAAACAGATCTCCGGACTCTACACATAATATCCTGCGTCCTCCTAGTCATATCCTTCCTGATATCCTGTATCTTGAACCCGTATCTCGTGTACTACTATCACCGCAACAAACTACCGAACCTAGGACACTTCTTCTACCAAGTGCTCTCTCTGTCTAACTTCCTCGCGATCCTGCTGTATGCTCCTTACTTCCTCTGGTGGTTTGTCACCTCCGATACTCCTCAGTTGACTCACATGGACGGATTTACCTCAGCGGTAGTTCTCTCTCTACTCATGGCATCCAGTGTCGCTACAGTTTACCTTTCAGGTGCTAAAGTTTTAGCACTTCGTTACCCATTCTACATCATGTCACGACATGTGAAGTGCTTCCTGAAGATATCTCTGACGTTGGTCCTGCTGTCAATACTCCTCCTGGAGCTACGAGGTGTGGTGGCATCTGGAGAATGTTTCCACAAGAAACCCAACATCTTCCCGTTATTTCTCATCACAGTTGACAAGTCTACTTGGAAAATAGTCTGCATGAGCGATGGTATGGAAGATCGAGTTAAAGAGGAGTTCGAGGAACTCCAACCACCTAAAAAAAGTGGCTGGGAAGAGGGCGTTCTAAAGCCTCACCTCATCGTTTTCTTTACTACCGCGGTCCTTGGTCTGATCTTGTCCGGGGTGGTTATCTGGCAGATTTTGAAGATAAAAAGTGTCCAAGGGAGCAACTCACGGCAGATGAGCGGTGTTGTTACAACATTGCTGCTGAACCTCGGAATTGCACTTAACGCGTTGTTTTCTGCCATGGAACTATTTCTAAGTTTAGATTTGAGAGAACTCGTGATAACTGGTTTAATCACTTTGATCTTCTTTCCTATGCTCCTCTGTAGTTTCAGCCCTCTCGTGATTATCATTCGAGGCAGCAAAATCAAAAGCGATCTTAAGGGGTCATTTGTTAGTGTGAGGAACAGAGCGGAGGTTGCATTAAGCCTAAACCGATCGATTTGAGATTGATACTTGAGTTTTTCTGTGAAATATTTATCAAGATAAAACGTTTGAAAATGATGTCGTTAATCTCTCTCTATCTCTCTCTCCCTCTCTGATTACGTTATATTTCAATTACCCGTGCTTTACAGTTTAACCATAAATTTAATCGGAGCCTGCAACATAATATTTATGTTTAGATTAAAGCAATGCAGCCAATCACAATCAATTACGAGTGTGTCTCTTGGAAGTTGACACCAAATCAAAAGATTGTCCATAACGTGGCACAAGTTATCCAAATGGCTTTTTTAAGAAAAACAACTTGCAATTATACAATATCGGTAGAACTAGTCGAGACCTTAGTCTAAAGTGTGTTTGGGACCAATCGTCACTCTGTTGACGTCACGTGACTTGTTACACAGTGACAAGATTTGACGTTTTCAGAATATGCTAACATTGATCCAATATGGGTCGCATTTGTTGGGTATCGATTCCAGTAGTAATCCTGCTAAGTTTGGAGGTGTTTTGCCGTCTGAAAGTGTTGTTTAGGGGCATGGGCGGTGGTGCCATTTAAGAGATACCTCTTGTTTTCGTAATCTGCAACGGAACGCGCAAACGCCAAATTGTATTAATGAGATACAAGTTATTTCTGCGATCAGCGTCTGTAGCAGAATTAAGCGGCCGCGCGCATTAGAGCTAATCAATTATATCGCCTAGCCAAGCTTTATACCTGGGTACTCAGTCCAGGACTCACAGTCCTTGTTGTCTATTATCGGAAGGGGCCGTAGAGAGATCCACGCAGCGCCCGGTAAAGTCAAGCAACATTCTGTGATATCAGATCGAGCATCTGTCGACTGTCACGAAACAGAATTAACAAACAGAACAACATTAACAAAGGGCGTGGGAACTTAGCCATGATCAACGGTCAATCACCACCGCTCACTTTGCAGTCTTTGGCCTGGTATACATTACACGACAGCAGACAATGCATCCGGCAACGGGCAACGTCTTGCTAGAAATAGAAAAGGAACACGAAGCTTAGTTTTAGCTATTTTATTCGTCTTTCCAACGAAAACAAAACTAAGCGTTTTCAACCCTTGACAACCCATTTTTGCAGAAACGCAACTGGAACCCCTGAGTAGAAGCGCTACTACCAGTAAGTGAAGTTTACGGTCATTTTATTATTATCGATCAAAATTGATTTTACAATATATAATACTGCTTGACTGATCAAGCATACATCATCACACCTTGACTCTTCAGCATACATGAATTAAATGAGGGTCTTCAATATACTTAAATAGTACAGTTTTATAACCAAATACCAATTAAGGGTCTTCAATATACTTTTATAGTCAATAGTACAGTTTCTCAATTGGCTCTTCTCTTTTCAGTGATAACAGACAAAACCAAGTCTCATGATCGTAGAAAGAAAGTTGAGAAACTGGGCTACCTAAAGAAGCTGCAAGAGTTGAAAGCAAAGAGATCACAAAACATTAAACGGAGGAAAAGCATTGAGGATGGATATAAGGTTCATAATCGGTGGATTTTCATAACTATATGAAATATGATGGCCTACATTTTATCATAGATGCAAAATATTATGTACATTAGTTGTTCTTAATCCTAATTCTTGATGTCAACTACTCAACTAGAAATCTGAGGAAGAGAAAAAGCTAGAGGAGGAGGAGAGAAGGAGGCGGGAGGAGGAGGAAGAGAGGAGACGGCTAGAGGAAGAGAAGCGCCGTGAGGAAGAACGAGCAAAACTGGAAGCTCTCCAGAAGGTGAGTTTCACGATGTAGCTGATGGTTCACCTTAAAGTCGTGGTGATTAACGTTGTTTCTGCAGTGTGCATTCTAATCCCACAGTTTCGAGCTTCTTACGTATGCAGCAGTTAATTTCATGCAGCTTGCTCAACTCAGTTCAATTCAGTTGCTAAGCGCGCGCAAAATTCCAGAAGAGATAAATACCGACAATTGAAGTGCTTTTTATTTCACGTAGTCGGTGGTTTTGCTAGTAGTTAGGTGTTCTTACATAAATGTCCCAATTTATGCGACAACGGTTCATGCACAACTGGAGTAAAATCGACTTTAAAATACATATCCTAAAAGTTAAATTAAACTAGACTTACTATTCTTCTTCGTGTACATATTACAGTTAGCTTCATGTAGTGTGATGGCAACAATTCACAGATCACTTAAAGTGATCGCTACTATTTGATGTTCAAACCATAAAATTATCAGGAGGCTGCGGAAAAACAACGGTTGAAAGACTTAGAAGCAGAAGCAGGTACCTATGTTATGCATTATTAATACCCAAACTGAAAAAATCAACTTACAATCAACCTTGTTACAGAAATGAGAATTTAATGATCGTTCCAACCACATGGGTAAATCATGCTATTTATGATTCTTCAGAGGCGACAAGAATGAAAGAAGAGGCAGAGAAGCAGCGACTTATGGATGAACAAGAAAGGAAGAAACGTGAAGCAGAAGGTAACACATTCAAGATTCTCGTATCGTAAATCCCCAAATAGACCGAAACTTAAGCAAGTCTCCATTTACAAATGCAAATTCTTCAGAGCTCGAACTCCAAAAGCAACGAGAAGAGGAAGAACGATTAAGAAAAGAAAAAGAAGAGGAAGAAGAAAAGAAGAGAATAGCCGAAGAGGAAGAGGCAGAGAGACGACGACAGAAAGAAGCGGGTAACAGCACCACTTATTCAAATTATTTTTTTGGCTGACAAATTAGCGTGATTTTCAGTCACGCTTCTTGATCAGACTCTGTTAAAATTACAAGTTAAAATCCGGAATGTTACAGAGGAAGCAGCAGCAGCTGAAGCAGAACGGCTAGCACAAGAAGAGCTAGCTAAGATTTCTGACAAGGCAGAGCGAGATTTGCAGCAAAGTAAGCTAGACGAGGAGAAAGCAATGCAAGCAATTAAAGAGGCTCAAGATGCTTTGGAAGCAGCCAAATTGGCCAATGACATGGCAGCTATCGAAGAAGCTCAAAGGTTGAAGAAAGAAGCTGACGAGCGAGCTCGCACCACCAAGATGATAAAACGACTCAAGGAAGCAATTCAGAAGAGAGATCTTAGAGAGCTTGAGGATACCATCCGTGACGCTAAGAAGAAAAAGGTCCTTTTCAAATATTTTCGCAAAAGATGGCCGATTGATATATCCTGCCAAAAATGTAGACTAATAGATCCAAATCATGCCTGGAACCAATATATATTATTCAGGTAAAAGGAGTTGAAGAGCCATTGGCTGAGGCAGAGGAACTTGTGAACTTGATTTACGCTCAGAGACAACTAGAAAATGCTTGCTTGGATCGATCTATTGATGATATTGAGATTGCAATAGAGAAAATCAAATCAGGTACTGTTCATTAAGCAGATATCCAAATCTAAGGCTACAAAAATTACGTATACTCGACCACAAACTTGAAAATAGCATCCCCAAATCCGTCATACCAACCCTAAATCTGCTTATCTCTTACAACACAACCATTAGTTAAGAAGTCTTTGAAGAGATACAAAGTAAACAGTAAGTCATGTCTTTCCTTCAAGATCTACTTATCTTGAATCTTGGCTCTTGAACTTGTTTGTGTGCTCTAAAAACCCTGTTTAAACTCTCATTTTACACTTGGAATTGATTTCTTCGAACGATTACTGTATAAATTCTTGGAGATATTTCTGATTCTTTGATCAGTTCGTTAATCTGCATGTAATCAATCATGAATCATTTTCTCCCCAATCATATCTCAACTTATCAAACAATCCTTAACCTAATCTGTCTGGTACTGGATCAAATGCTCCTTACATTCTTATCTTTTAAACCAGACTTCCCTTTTTGCCGGTAATAAAATATAATACGTCTATTGTAGATCCCTTTTGCCTAAAACTACATTAAAGCAGATGACGGTTGCCTTCTTTGTATATCATAATCACCCATTTCATCATTTAACATATCATCTATCAGGTGGTTTCGAGGTCATCTTGGCCAAGGAAGTGAACGATGCTGAAATCTTGCTGAAGAGGCTAAAGAGATTGGAGTTCCTGAAGAGACAAGTCATGGAGCTGAAGCAGCAGACTATTGCTGAACTGAAGAGCTATTCTCAACCACCGCCTGTAGTTAAATTCGTAAGTTATTCACAAATTATCTTCGTCTGCTCATTCATGAATTGATGTAGATACTTTACTATATTATTACTGATATTACAGAAATACAAGTTCATACCAATGTTAACTTCATGACCTAGCATAATGCGTGCAAATTGAGCGAGTTATTAACTTCTGGTCACCATTATTGATTTCAGGTTATGACAGCTACATTCCTCATACTGGGACACAGCGCTAAGGAGATAAAACTGTGGCCACAACTGGTAGTTCTGATGGGGAAGACCGGTAAAGACAGTCTAAAGAGAAGGGTACAGTCTTACGAGCCGGACACAATGCCGTGGGACGTGGCAGAGGCTTGTCAGGAGATCTTAGCAGGGATGGATACCGGCTCGGTGGCTGATGTTAGCGCTGGAGCTGCTGCTTTCTACATTTGGGTGAGAAAAACTATTTTAACAATGTACCAGGGTTTTAAAACGAAACAAATGGCAGAAACGGTAAAATACAGTCTATCGGTGATTCAAAACTGACCTAATTTTGAGGCCTGGCAAATTATAAACACCGTAAACCGCAGTGCGACGGAATGGTATCCGAGAGGTTGACGCTACCACAAGTAATAACCAAAGAGTTACAAGACCAAAGAAGAGCGAGTATCAAGAGAGAAGAGTCAAACAAGAATCTCACCAAAGGAAGAACAGTCGAGGTGCTCTCCAGGCGTTCTAGATCTAGAGACAGGATGGACGCTCCTAAAAATAAAATAATCCCTGACAGGTTGGTAGTTGTAAGACATAACTTAGATTTTTCCAAAGAATTATAGAAAACGTAACTTCATGCAGCAGTGTTGTTTTGATTAACTGATCTTAGTTAAAGAATGATATTATAATTCAGATCTAGGTCTTTAGACGATCTGAAGGCCGATATTAGAGCTTCTTAGGTGAGGTATTCCGAGCGATTTTAAAGCAACTATTCTAGCTACAGTGTCTCCAGGCCACGTCTCTCTTTCGTAACAAGCACAGCAAATTTGAGTGATTTTAACAAGCATTTTATGTAATGTGCTCTTTTTCATAAACTTAGCTATGTAACGATCCATCGATGACTGGAAACCGTACAGTGATGCAATTTTTTCCAACTTAAAAAACAGCACATTTTATTTCTTAACTGGCGGAGTTCTAACAATTTCTAGAACACTCTTAGCATTCAAGTTACTTCGGTTGTCTTCCACTTTACCAACAATTTACCAACCACATGCACAGGTCGAGGAGTACCAGTAAGGCAGCAGGAAAGACGACAGGAAAAAGTCCCGGTCCTAACAATTCAAACAGAAGCAAGAGTACGGGAAACAACGACAACAGGAGTAGAAGATAGTAATGTCGTTGAGTCATGTGACTAAGATGATATTAACAAGACTGTCTGAATTCAAGAGATAGCAATTTAGTTTACAGTCAGCTACAATTAGATAAATTAGAGAATTAGATACAATTAGACCATAAATCTGCATGAAGATAGTAAAAGAAGATACTCAGATTAACTGCATATCATTTTATTACTATATACAGTAAGAATTAGGAATAGCTAATGATGATAAATGAACAATTCGACGACGATTTTCTTGTAGTTTTCACTTTTCACGACCATTAACGCGAGTATTTTATGCATTGGTTAATTCAAAAGTTATACTAATGTTTTGACAATTGATTGCACTGATGTTTTAGCGATTTTTACTTTTTGATGGCAATTAAATGGCATTTTCTTCCTAAATGTTTGTTTATAACAAAAATAAGCTAGAATATTACAATAACTTAGTACATTGTAGTGAGCTATTACATCAACACAAACCTCTCATCATCAATTATCAAATCATATATTAGTAAAAATTACAAAAACTCATGTCACTCAAGTCCGAGCAAATCTGAGCCTAGTGTATCAACAGATTTAGAGAGATTCAGCCTTGGACATGACCTCGTCGATATCGCCGACCATGTAGAACGCAACTTCGGGGATGTGGTCCAGTTCACCTGAGTAGATACTCTCGTTATTCCTTTAATTAGGAGTTTGAAACAAACAGAAGATCGCTCAATAGTCGCTCAAAAGATCTCATACGGATTGTGAGTGAAGCACTCACCGTTGCAGATGGCGGTGAATCCCTTGATGGTGTTCTCCAGAGAGACGAATCGTCCGGGGGTTCCGGTGAAGATCTCGGCAACCTGGAAGGGCTGAGACAGGAACCTCTGAATCTTACGAGCTCGAGCTACGGTCAGTTTGTCCTCCTCAGACAACTCGTCCATACCCAGGATAGCGATGATATCTTGGAGTGATCGGTAGTCCTGTAAAACGGACGAAGTTAAGTATTTTAGATAATATTGTAGCTAAGAAGGTATACATCGTCCAAGGCTATATGATCGGTCAAAGATAAAAGCTCGTGGAAAACTTTGCACCTATATTTCAAACCAAGAGGGAGGGGGGAAACTCAAAAAATTTCAATAGGGACCCTAAAATTCCCAAAATAGATATAGTGTTTTTTAAAGTTATGATAAAATTTTCCCAAATTAATCAAAAACCATATGAAAATAAGTCTCAGAGGCATTTTGTGGTGAACACTGAACTCATAGTACCATGTGATAAATTTTAAAATATTTCTGTATAATGCAACTAAGAAAGTCTGTAAAATTCAACTGAAAAGGTTCAAAATAAGTCGAAATTCTATATGTAAAAAACTCAATATTAGGGACCCTAAGATTCACAAAATTGATATAGAGTTTTTTGAGTGCCCTCCCCCCTTATTAAGTATAACTTCGTACCTGAAGAATTTTCTGGACACGACGAGCGATGGCGTAGTGCTCCTCGCCGATGACGTTAGCGTCCATAATACGAGAAGTAGAATCGAGAGGGTCGACGGCGGGGTAGATACCCAACTCGGCAATACCTCGAGACAACACAGTAGTGGCGTCCAAATGGGCGAAGGTGGTAGCGGGAGCGGGATCGGTCAAATCGTCAGCAGGCACGTAGATGGCCTGGACGGAGGTGATAGAACCCTTCTTGGTGGTGGTGATACGTTCCTGCATGCTACCCATATCAGTTGCCAGGGTTGGCTGGTAACCTACAGCAGAGGGGATACGTCCCAGCAGGGCAGATACCTCAGAACCAGCCTGGAGAGAGAAGTGTGTTAGAAAAAGGAGCAAAATAACATCGAACCCAGTGACAGAAAATTGAGAATCTAGTAATTTTGATGGCATTCCTAGTCAAATTTGGTACTGGTTTTTGATATTGGTGAAGCCGCGGTCATTTCAGAGTCGAGTTCTGAGCAAACCTGAGTAAATCTGAAGATGTTGTCGATAAAGAGGAGCACATCCTGTCCCTCTTGGTCACGGAAGTATTCAGCGACAGTAAGACCAGTCAGGGCAACTCGGGCACGAGCACCGGGAGGCTCGTTCATCTGACCGTAGACAAGGGCGACCTTGGATTGACCCTCCAGCTGGATGACACCTCCCTCAATCATCTCGTGGTACAGATCGTTACCCTCGCGAGTTCTCTCTCCTACTCCGGAGAAGACGGAGTAACCTCCGTGAGCTTTGGCGACGTTGTTGATCAGTTCCATGATAAGTACAGTTTTTCCTACTCCAGCACCACCGAATAGACCTAGAAAGTGTTGAATCGTTTACTTTGGCTGCGCTTAGGTTGTTAAAAAAGATTTGGAAAGAGAAAATTTGCTGGTTTCGCTCAAAATTGCATGAGCTGGAGCGGATTCAGGAAATGTGAAGAAAGCTTGAAAAAACAAATTTAACCCCTAATTTTAATTTGATCAGCGGATTTTCCCAATAGTAAGCAGACTCACCAATCTTTCCTCCCTTGCAGTAGGGGGCAAGCAGGTCCACAACTTTGATACCAGTGACCAGGATCTCTTGCTCGACGCTCATGTCAGTGAACTCGGGGGCTTCCTGATGAATACCAGACTGTTGAGCAGTGTTGATTGGACCACGTTCGTCGATCGGCTCGCCGATAACGTTCATGATACGTCCCAGACATTCAGGACCAACAGGGATCATGATGGGAGAGCCAGTGTCGACACAGGGCTGTCCTCTCACAAGACCTTCTGTACCGTCCATAGCAATAGTTCTCACAGTGTTGTCACCTTAAAGAGATAGAATTTTAGTTTTTCAGCAAAATGAGCATCCATTATGACGTCAGGTTATAGCAGATAGAAAAGATAGACGCTGATGTAGATAAACACAATACACATCTGTACTCAGTAGACTATCTTACCGAGATGCTGAGCGACCTCCAAGATGAGCCTCTGTCCTTCAGCTCTACCTCCGACCTCAAGAGCGTTGAGGATGGGAGGAAGCTGGTTGGGGAACTGAACGTCGACAACCGCACCAATAACGGCAATAACTTGTCCCTCGTTTACCTCCGAGGAAAGGGCACGGACAGCATTGGCATTGTGGCACGCAACTCTGCCACTCTGAGCAAAGAGCCGAGATAACCCTGTCCGGAACATGCTAAGGAGATGAGAGGTTAATTTAGGAGATTCAGTTTTTTTGAATGTTGTAAAGAGTTCAGTGGAAGCAATAACAACACAAAATCTTTATAGACAACTTGTAAAAAATTACTGGCAGAAAGTTTATGTATAACGATCAATAACTATTGGTTATCTGTAATTGGAAACACGTTAAAAGTTAACAAAATAAGATACAGAATAAAATTTATAAAACGTCGCTCACGGAGGACAAAATTAAATATCATAATGCAGTCCTAAAAACCTCTGAACTTTACACCCAAATACCAAACGCTGCATACATAGAGACACTACCGCCTACTTCTAGACTTCAACCCAGCTCAGCCTTAGCTTTTCCTCGTTGCTTGGGCATTTTCTTTTCTTCAATATCTTTCTCCTTGTAGTAATGTGGAGCTACTTCAACTAGCCATTTACTTTCGATCTCTATCGTCTGTAAAAAGTTTTCTATTATTGATTAGAACAATTTAGAGAATGTGTTGACCAGTTAAGAAGCTAAGCACGAAAAATTCAAAGTGGTCTCAATTTAAACAGCCGATAGTGACAGGTAAGGTTCTTTGTAAGCATTGAGAATTTTAAAAAACGTTAGAAAAAGGATGAGATAGCTGACAACTCCTTGTACTGAAAAAGAAGTGTCCTTAATTGTGCGAATAAACTGTTAAGTACTCACCTGTCTCATGTATTCCTTCGTAGTCTGAACAAGTTCATGATAAATAACCCATTTAGGCTGTTCCTCAAATAAACTGGAATTAGGATGAATGTGTACACTCTGCTGATGCTTAACGGTTTTGTAAAGTCCATTGGCAGTAAGTCTAGCTGTATGATAAAAGTATCCGGAGGTAATAGCTTTTCTTATTCCGACATGCTCCATAGGATTCGACAACAAATCAATTTCTGTCCTTTCCAGAAGCCCTTGCAGCTGGTCTTTGATTGCTCGAGCTCGTTTCATAGACCTGTGCTGAATGAAGTTTTCAAAACACCACTGAGTCGAATAGTCAGTTGCAGCCCAATTTTCATAAACCTTGAGTAGAGTTAAGTGATCTCCCCCAGGAGAAAAGAAGTTAGTTCTAGCATTGTCAGCATGAACTGCTTGGTCTTTAGGTCTGTAGAACACAGCACTATTGACTCCCAACATCGCAGCTATAGTCATTACTTCCTCTACGACACCATACTTTTCGGAAGCTATCAGAGTTTTAGCCATCATAGGGTCGAGAGGAAATTCTGCCATTTTTCTCCCAGTCAAAGTTAAATCTCCTTTGTGATTTAGGGCTCCAAGAGCATAAAGCTGTTCAAGGGACACTATCAACGTCTCAGCAGGAGGAGGATCCATGAAATCAAAGTTAAGCAAATCGTTTATTCCTAAACTTTTCAACATGAGAACAACATTACCTAAGTTGGTTCTTTGAATTTCAGGTATTGGACTTTGCTCCAATTCGTTCTGGTAAGACCATGATGTGTACAATCTGAAAGCTTTTCCAGCAGAAACTCGACCAGCCCTGCCAGCTCTCTGGTCAGCTGAAGCTTTCGAAATAGGAACCACCGTCAGTGCTTCCATGCTAGTTCGAGGATTATAACTCTTTTGTTTGCAATACCCAGGATCAATCACATAAACTATACCATCTATAGTGAGTGATGTTTCAGCAATGTTGGTTCCCAAGATGACTTTTCTGCCACCTGGCGGTGTTGGTTCAAAAATTTTGGCTTGCATTTCTGAAGGCAAGTTAGCATAAATAGGTAAGATAACCAGTTCTTTTATCTTACTCCCAAGTCGTCTCACTTTGTCTTGAAGTATTTCTTGGGCAGTTTCAATTTCTTCTTGCCCAGAAAGAAAAACGAGGATGTCTCCTCCAGGCTGTGTAAGATGGATCTGTAGGACAGAAACAACTGCAGCTTGTAAATAATCAGCCTCTGGAGCTTTGGTGTAATATATTTCAACAGGAAAACGTCTTCCAGGAATTCTGAATATGGGAGCATCATCAAAGAATTCAGAGAACTTCCCTGCATCTAATGTTGCACTGGAAATTAGGAGTTTTAACTCCGGTCTAAATCTGGCAATATCTTTCACTAAACCAAAGAGCACATCAGTGTGCAAAGTACGCTCATGTGCTTCATCAATTATCATAACAGAGTAAGATGCTAAATTTGGTTCACCAAGAAAATCCCTTAACAACATACCATCAGTCATGTACCGGATTTTAGTGCGTTCTGATGTGCAATCCTCAAATCTTATAGAATAGCCCACTTCATTGCCCAATTTTACACCTAATTCCTCAGCAACTCGGGCAGCTACACTCATGGCTGCAACACGTCTTGGCTGGGTGCAACCAATTTTCATATCATCATCACAGTAACCAGCATGGTAGAGATATTGAGGAATCTGGGTTGTCTTCCCAGAACCAGTTTCACCCTCTATGATGAGTACTTGGTGCTCTTTGATTGCATCAAGAAGTGATTCTTTGTAATGATAAATAGGCAGTGATTCCTGACACTCCTTTATTGTTTGTTTTTTTACTTCAGCAGCTGAAAGTTGTGGAGCATCATTGTTGGATCCTTTAATGGTGTCTGATAGTACAAAGTCCACAGCATCTTCAACAATAAAATCATACTCCTTCTGTTCTTTTTACCAGACTTTGCACCAAATTTCAACTCAGCCTTACTTAACTGTTCTTTTTCCCATCTTTTTATTTCAGCTTTGGGCCCAAGCTCTTGACCAGATTGTTCATCAGGATCATTATAATATTCAAATGTATCGTTTTCTGTGGGCATTACATATCTCTGAACCTTTTCAACATCTCCAGCTTTGTTGTATCTTTGAGCAAGATCAAGCAATTCTTTTTTCCTTTCTAATTGCTTTCTTTCACGGTCAGTTATTTCTACATCTTTAAAGAGATACTCCTCATCACGTATATCATCAACAAGCTCTTCAAGCTTCATTTCTTTCCTTTTCTTAGCATACTCACGACGAGATTGCTTTCTTAATTCAGGAATCATACGTCTTTTATCATCTTCACTCAATTGCAAAGTCTTTTTAGCATTATTATATCGATTTTTGGTAGAGTCTTCAGCAATATTTCGGGTGTCTTCCTTATCTCGCTTCTTCAGTCGGTCGACAAATTCTTCTTTGTCTTTCTGATCTTTGGCACGCTCATTCTCAGCAGCTTCCCATTCATCGTCTTGAGATATCTGGGAGGTTCTGCGCTTTTTCTCTTTTTTCCTTTTCCTTTTGACAACAACAGTTTCATCTTCTGATTCAGAGCTTTGCTTTTTAGACTTTTTCTTGGGTACCTTGACCTTTGGCTCAGGAATGAAAGCATAGGATTTATTCTTAATTTCACTTTGGCGAGCTGACTTAAGTTGCAATTCTTTGCTATTGACAGCAACTTTCTTTTGCTTCTGGGGTAATTGTGCAATAAGCTTTCCCGCAAATTCTTCAAGCTTTTCAGTCTTGGGTACTCCCGCAGATTTGTGAAGATCATACACCAGATCACTTACAGAATTAGATTTCTTGGCTAAATCAACTATGTACTCAGTAAGGAGACTGTCTGATAACCCCAAGATGTTGTGGAGTTCGTCTTCAACCCATTGTTTGATATTGGACATGCCTGAATTAGAATTGGGAGATCATGAGTAAGAAGGGAATTGGAAGTAACTTTGTCAAAGACTAAAGAATATTTTGCACCATAATATTGTGAATGTATGATGAACATAAACACTCTAGAGAAGCAGCTAATAGCTATTGACTACTGTAAAATTACACTCTATGGGGCACTTAACTTAAGGGTGATGATGGATGATACGTGGAAAATTCCGTAGGGCTAGTTTGATAGAAAAGGTGGTAACTATGAACACAGTGACAAAGATGCCCACTACTTATGCTTAATTTTTGATATATCAAAATCCTTGTTTCTATGGGTTAGTGACATGTACAGCGTCAAATCGAACTATTTTAATAATGTGAGCATATTAGCGTCCGTATTTTAACACCTGTACCCAGGCCATTACAGTTGAACTGAAGGGACGTCTGAAAGATTCAAGATCCTTCATTGGAGACCCTCCTCATTTAACCTCAAACCGTCATACACATGACGTATTTGATGACTGTTGCAAAGGCGACAATAAATTGATCAAGAAAACAACAAATTTTCAAGAAACAGGAAAATAATGTATAAGCATGTTTAAGGGGGAATTGTAGCAAACAGGGGTTTGTGGAAGCTAGACCAACGGACTGTACAGTAACCTAAAGCACCCTAATGGGCATCAATTGCACCACTTATTTTTTGATTCTAAGATGACGCATTTTTAAAAATCGCAAAAAGTAAATTTTTCCGAGAATTTGGAAATTTTTGGAAATCTACATTGCATGAATAAAACTCAGCCGTTTCTAATTGAATCATGCTGAAAATTTGCACGAATTTTATTTATACCTTTGTTAAGCAGCTGTAAAAATTTCACAAAAAACTAATAAAAGTTGACTCAATGGCACCTGTCCAAAGTTGCCAAGTCCCAAAAATTTCTTTTTTATGTTAACTAACTTTGAAAAATTGCACACGCTACTGTGAAATGTCAAGCACCTTAAAACTTTGCACACAGGTAGAAGACAGCGATAGAAAAATTTTGATGCTATA
>JH154119.1:116600-138617 GCA_000226015.1 Mnemiopsis leidyi | reverse complement strand
ATTGAAATTGAAAACTTAAAAATTTTGAATAAGAATTTACTTTTTAATCGACAAAAATTTTCAGTCCCGGTCCCGGTTAAAAATCCCGGTCCCGGTTGCAATCCCGGTCCCGGTTACAGTCCCGGTCCCGGTTACAGTCCCGGTCCCGGCTACAGTCCCGGTCCCGGCAAAATCCCGGTCCCGGCCATTTTTACCAATCCCGGTCCCGGTCCCGGTCCCGGCTGAAAAAGCGATCCCGGTCGATCCTTGGATGTGGCCAACTGTACATCTGATGCTGCACAGTCGACCTGTGCCCTGGGGTGAGCGTCAAGGGTCGACTGAGGGCAGGATTTTCGATCAAGGCCAAGGAAAATACAGTTAGTTAAGACCTAGGCCGAGGACAACCGAAGATTCTTCTCTTTGGCCAAGGCCAAGGCCCAGAAGTGCACATTTTGGCTGAGGCGGAGGAATTTTGGCAGAAAAATTATTGAAAAAAAGGTCATTGTTTAGGTTAAGCACACTGTACCTTCTCAGATTGTACTGTGTACTACACTGTGTATCTACATTGTACACGTTACAATACATTATAAAAGTATGAAGGGGTATGTTTGCCAAGAGCTAGAGCCAGGAGTGGGCAGAGAGATCTTTCTCGAATTTTCTGTCTTAGAGAGAGCACAAGTTTTCTCATTGGTGGAACCACTCAGTGTGTCCTCAGGTACTGTGTAACCAAGTACGACATTGAAAAGCCTCGATTGCGACCTTGTTAGATCCAAAATTTAAATCAGCGGCCTTCTCTTCAAAGGTCAATGCAATGCTAGCGAAGCATATTCTGATCGACCAGATTTGCACGAGCATATAGTCAACTCCACTGATACCACCACAAGTTCGGGTAACTGATGAGTCTGATGATTCTTCAGTAGTACATTCCTCTAGCCAAACATGGGCTGCAATCCTGGATAGTACCTCACAGTCTGAGGAAGATGAGTTTGAAGAAAACAGTGAGAAGATAAGAAGGGAAGCCAGCAGATACTTAAAGGACACTCACGTTGATTTATCTTTAGACCCATCAGTTCATTAGACAGCTAATAAGCAAACCTATCACAACCTCGCTGAGTGTTCAAGGAAATATCTATCTGCGCCGGCAAGCTCTGCAGCACCAGAGAGACTGTTTTCTACGGCAGGAAACATTCTGAAGTCAAACTGCCTTTGCCTTAAGTCAACAAACTTTGAAGGGTGCTTGTTTCTCAAAAAGAACATTGGAACATTTGGGGATGACTTTGGTCTATGTCCCACAGGGGCGGCTCGAGCCAGTAAGTGGCTACTCAGAATTACATACGGAACTTGAAAACCGTTACCATTAACTTTTATTAATGAAAAACTCAGCCGTAATTAATTTATTGCGCTCGAATATCATATCGCGCTAATGCGGGAATGCGAGCAATTTGTACTAACCTCAAAATCGGGTTACCAATCGAGTGTTATTTCGCGTGGGTACGGAAAATACCCACGGCCTCAAATTTTACACGTAAATTGCAATGGGGGTCGGCGGCTCGAGAAATTGACATTTCATGTGTAATTACAGGCAGCGTGGGTACATCAATATACCCACCATGACCCAAAATGTCTATGAAATTTTAAAGTTGTACGAATTCAAGTGCGTAGGTCGGCCGACTCTAAGATTTGGCATGCTTGTTCTTATGGATGCGCACAACAAGTTTACCAAGTTCGACTATGTTTTGACGCAATTTGCGCGTCTTACAAGCACGCAACGTTTGCATGTGTTAAAACGTGTCAAATGTTAAAAACGTAGTTATTCGGATTCCTTTTGTCCATTTTACTTCAAGTTTTCAGGTTATCTTGCCAGGTGTACGAATTAGTACCAGCAGAAAAATGGGAGATTTAATTTGAAAGATGATGAATGCACGTGATGTGCCTTCAATGTTTTGCACTGTCAAATTGTGATGGCTGATTCGACATAACGGCGAATTTGCCATTTAGCTTTCTAGAATTTCATGCTTTGCAGAAAATGGCATCGCAAACACCAATATTTTCAGTGTCATGGAATTCCTTTCAAACGACAAAAATTATCGTTTAAGTGCCTTCTGGTGCGTTTTAGACCCCCTTAAATTGCCGGGCCGCGCCTACGGTTGGGGCTCCGGCAGTTGGGGGCCAAGCCCTCCAAACCACCCCCCCCCCCCCCGAGCGGCAGTCACTTGTACCCACCTGTGCAAAGTCCAGTCAATCACGAGCCGCCTCTGATGTCCCAAGGAATTTGTAGAACCCAATAAAAAGGACTGTCCCCTTCCGATCTGTGCAACGAAGATGATGCAGAATCAGAGTGCTCAGATATTGACTTTTCATCAGAAGATGAATCTTAGCTTTGTGTCCTGGTCATTTTATTTTCAATTCTACAAATTCGTTTTTTATTACTGTAAGTCTGTAGAAAAATTTCCAAAATTTCAACAAAAATCCTCGGTCAAATCCTCAGTAAAATAGTAAAATTTTGCGAAGGCGCCCAAGGAATCTCAAATCTATTTTTGACCAAGTCCGAGGCAAACCAAGGAATTGTCCTCCTGGCCGAGGCCGAGGAAAAATCGTCATTCCTCGGTAAAACCGAGGCCGAGGACTCGGTCGACCCTTGGTGAATGTGCAACGTGGCAGTTGCAGTCACATGACTTATCTGTCATAAATTTTATTGTGTAACACTTTTAAAGTGTTACACAATAAAATACATGAGTCTACAAAATTAAAATAACCGGGCGCTGCGTGGCTCTTTCTACGTTTCCCTCCGATTGCAATGCAACAAAGACTGAGGTCCCCAGGCAAAGCAACAAAGACTGAGGTGATCCCCAGGCAAAATTAAACATTAAAACTAGATGATTTTCGTTAGTAGAAGGTAAATTTTGATGTAAATTAGTTTATTTCAAAATTTATTCTTAGAAATCTCGAATACAAGCCATGTAAAAGTTGTGTTATGATGAACAGTAATATCAAGTTACATAACGAGTAAGTGTGAAGCTAAGTAACATGATTTACGCCTCGAGCCTAGCGAGTGGCATAAATCTCATTATTCACTGAAGCCTGAGTTGAATAACGATATGTTTTAAATGAGGGCTGAGCCCGAGTTGAAAAATCGTTGTAACTTTGCACATTTGAGTTATGTAATGATATTATTTACAAAGTTAAATTTGTAGGCAGTGCAGGCAGTTGCTAGCATTAACAAAAAAGACGTTCTCTAGTGTCATTAATTTGGAGCAGGCTTCAGTGTCATGTAACGATATTATGTCATCTAGAAAGTGAAAATAAAATCAAAGGCGTTACCTGGGGATTTCAGTCTTTTGTTGCTTTGGGAAACGAAAAGAGAGTTGTAGTGCGCGGTTGATAACCTACTGTCGCGGCCATCACGCGCTGTCACGCATTTCTGGCCTGGCGAAGAAATTCTAGACGCGCGAAGAAATTCTAGACGCGAAGAAATTCTAGACGCGCATCGCCCGTTGAAAAGAGAGCCGCGGCCGCGGCCGGTAAAAAAGGCGGTGCAGGTAGTTGCTAGTAATAAAAAGGACGTTCTATCGTTATATCTCTAATTTTAAAAAAATTTAAGTTAATACGGCTAAAACTGCATGAAAATAAAAGCAAAAAGGTAAAATAATACAGTGAGGCAATACGGTAATACGTTTAGTGGCGCGCACGACGCGCGCAAAAGGGCTCTGTTTAGAGCTTGACTTGCCTTGCTTCGCGCGCGGGGGCTGCCGCTTTGCGGCAGCGCGCACCCTCCTGTCATGTTATTCCCTCTATTCGCTTCGAATGAGGGTCGGACAAAGTCAGACAATGCGGCAGCAGGTCCTAGGCATGGCAACGTCTGACAAAGCTTTGCTTGACAAGATAATATCCTTTTATTGTTCAGCTTTGAACTGCGAGAGCCAGGTATCACCGCGATAAGTTAAAGCAAACCTCTTTGGCTGACTTTTACAAACATAACCCTTCTTCGCTTCTTCAGTGATTTCTCTCAATTACCAGACTCACGAACTCCGCTTGCTGTTGCTACAAGTTGCGCGAAGCGGCAGCTTCCAGCGCCCGCGAAAACAAGCTTTTGCGTCGCGCGTCCGTGCTAATTTCGCGCTAACAGCTAAGTTTGCACAGAGATATACGTGTTTAGCACGTGCTGCTGATCATGTCGAGGAGGTTTTTCATCGATGGACAACTTCTGGGATGTTTACGAGATAATATCCGTCTAACGTTCTAACGAAACGTTAGAAGGAGAGCAGCAAGCTGCGAGCCAGAAGCTGCGAGCTAGGAGAGTTGTAGGTTGATAACCTACTGTCGCGGCCATCACGCGCTGTCACGCATTTCGAAGAAATTCTAGACGCGCATCGCCCGTTGATAGGAGAGCAGCAAGCTGCGAGCCTCGCGCGAGTCGGGTAACACCTCGACAACTGGGATGAGGACCCTGGTCCAGATTCGCAATTCGGCTATCAGACTATATATATCCGATTGGAGGTTCAGGACGACGAAGAAAGGACACAAGAACTTCTCGCAGGTGGTTTCAAAGCAAATCAAGAGCAAGTAGATCAACGTTGACCATCTGAAGCTGTCGTTCAACTGGATAAGCTAAAATCTCGCAAGAGGTTTTGTATTAGATCAATATATTTTAAGATTTTAAGAATGTAACGTTAAAGTTAGATAATTATTTGCCTATGCAATCTTTCACGGTCGAATCAGCCGAAGAAAACTGTGATTAAGGGTTAAGTGAAAAGGGTCTCCGTTAAAAGATCTAGAATCTTCCAGGATCCCCTTCAGTAAAACTGTAAAAGCCTGGGTTCAAGTGTAACAAATACAATAGGCATTATGTATCGCAGTTAACATTGTTTCTTCTGTTTCAAACAATTATCTGAAATAAATGAAATAAAAATGAGGTCAAGATCAAGTGGCACATCATGTTCCTTGTCATGTGTCATGGAACATGATCCCAACTAGACGGCACATGCCGCGATACGTACTGAGGAACAAGATCCTACCTACACAACACATGCAGCCGTATGTGCTGCGACACATGATCCCATACGTTCCGTCTAGTTAGGGTCTAAGTATTGATATTATTCTTTTATTTCAGGCTGTTATTTTATGATTATTCATAGAAAGGTTAGCTGCTAAAAGATTCATATCTTTCTAGTTACATTCTTTTATGTTTATCTTATATGATTACACAGTACTGCTCTGTTAAACTTGATCCAATTTCTATCGGCTCATATCATATTATTTTCTATTGGCATCATGAAAAATCATGTGAGGACAAGACTTAGATTTGCAATACTCAAGAGCACCGTCATCGCATTACGAGGGGCAAGGGGGAAGGATCGCCTCGATGAAACAGGCTTGGATGATGTGTCACTAGGTCTCGTCCCAAATTATACGACTTATGAAATGCCATAGAAACAGTTAGGATATATGAATGTAGTAATCTATGTGTTTTTGAAACGGGAAAAGTTTTGTATTTGTATTTGCATTTGTATTTTTATATGTTAAATACTTTATTAAGTTTTTTTCTATTGGCATATACCATGTATATGTCAATGACAAAATTGTCAGGAACATTTTATTTGCAAATTAAACCTACAACAACGATTTTGTGGTGTACGATTTGCTGAAAGTTAGTAGGTAAAGCAGTGGGAAGTAAGTAGTGGCAAGTAAGTAGAGTGGGAAGTAAGTAGAGTGGGACAGCTAAATTCACGCAGGCTGCAATTTCAATGTATACCTACCCAGTGTTGCGAGCCTGCATCGCTGGTGGCATAATAAATAATAGCATCGAATCCTAACTCATATTATGTACTATTATCCATAATGTGAATTGAATGTTCAGTGTCATTACAGAATTATAAGATATTTTGTAAATTGATTGCTGTGATGAATGAAAAATTTGTGCTTCTCTAAAATTTTGTGTTTCATCCATGGTTACAATAATTTTCGTCTGTTTCAGGGACAATTCAACAGTTGTTTGCTTTTTCCTCAAGATATAAGTTCTCCCGTTAGCAAAGGTAAGATTTTTCTTACATACATAATGTGCACCTGATGTTAATTGATGGTTCTGGAGAGTTATATTACTTTGAAACATTTTATGTTTGGACCCTTTAATAATCTAAGTGTAAGTTGGGTATAGGTGGATTAATTAAGATGATATGCCTTTTCAGTTCAACTGTATAATGTTCAAGATCATCTTGGTATTAGACATGAAAAGTAATTATTGAACATGACACAATTCACATTTGAATACTTGGAAAATGTAATTGATAATGAGTCTTATCAAGTCCTAGAGGCAACAGGTCGTAGCCTGTCAACAAACTCATCAATAGTTGCTTATACTGTTATTTTGTAAAATAGTCTTGACCAGACAGAAACCTTAATAACTTTTTTATGAAATAATTAAGCAAGAACATTTTTTTATCTAATTTTACTCGTGAAACTGATCAAATAAATGTCTTAACTTACAATAAAACAATGCATAAAAATAATCACAATATCTACCTACTCAAATTAAAAATTTAATGAAAGCCTATCCCTGTCATCTTTTATTGTTTTGACTGTGCCAAGAAGCACAAATGACCCTTGTTTGACAGTTCGCATTATACAGCCTCTAGGACCATTGTTTTTCATACCCTGCATGAATCGGGTGTTTGTTTTTACAGGTTTATTATGAATGTCAACTTGTTGTCTCGCGTTTTGAACGCTTCTGTCTCTTAATTCACTGTGTTGATACATTTTTTGGTAGTGTCCTTTCAGTTTGTTGCTAGACCAGATGTTTCGACAGTCCAATAACCATGTGCTGTGGCTGTGTGTATCTTCATCATCTGATCGTTTTCCATCTCGAGTATTTGGCATTGACAAAGAAAGATTAGTTAACCTCACATGGGGTCGGCTATTCGGACTATCTATTTTTGTGTTATCTGCTTCAATAGGAACTTCATCCAAGCTGTCCCCTGCTGCTGCATCATTTTCGGAACTGTCAATGTTGACCTGAGGATGGGCCACACTTTCTTTATTGACTACAGCACTGCGATGATAATCATTGCAAATATCGTCGTTTACAGCCTCACAAACTTCCATCACTTCACAAGACTCGTGATCCATTGCACCCTCTGAATGGTGTTCACTTCCTTCCTTCAGACTGTTCCTGTGATCTCCATGTACATGTTGTGGGTTACTACACCCTGAGCTCGTCTCTGCCAGCTTGGCAATATGTTCCAGATTAGGTTTTCGCTTTTCTTTGCTCCTCAAAGTCTTATCTAAGTCAACCTGACTCTGGGGAGATTGAGATATTATGGACGGACTTGATTCGGTGTCTCTTTGATAGCTCCTGTGTGATGTTTTGTTACTGGGTGAGGTTATGTGTTTTGTGTTCTGATGGTGCTTGCCCCGCAGCAAACTGTTCTTTCTCTTTACCGCTCTCTCTTTACTTCCATTATTAGTGTTTACAGTGGCCTGAGCAGCTTTATCAGCTTTATGGTTGCTATCCTCAGACTTTATGTTGCCCTGGTAGCTTATTGAACTTGTGCTGGAACCAGCTGCCAACCTTTTAAATACCTTTCTTTTCTGTTTCCCGTCTTTTTTCCGGACTTTACGTTTTTGATATGGTGTCAGAGTATTTGAGCTAGAAACTTTGTTGTTACCCCGTTTTTCTCCAGCGGATTTTTCTTCACTCGATGTGGATCGTTCTATTTCAGCTAATAAGTTGTTCCCTGAGATCAGTTTCTGAATTTTAGTGTCGCTGATGTGGTCAGTGCCAGAATTAGGTTGGTCCATATCTTGATCGTCGTTCATGTTGAATATATCTTGTAATTCAGTGTCACTTGTAGGCTTGACTTTGGCAGTCAGGGGTCGAGGATCCTTGATGCTGAATATTTCTATCTCTACATCAGACATGATTCTTTCTTCGTCTGACGGCAAACAATTAAGTTGACAATATTAATTATTATTATTACTATAATAATTATTATTATTACTCTTTACTGAACAAGGAGCTATACAAATAGTCTGAGGCGCTCGTAATTGGGGTGCTACAGCAAGAAACTGAAATCTCCAATCGAAAAAAAAGCTTGACACTAAACAAACTCGTAATTCAAACAGCTACTAGCTAACTTAAAACAGTCCTTCGTATTGAAGATTGACAAAACAATGCGTGCCATGCATGTTACCTTTTCAATGCTATTGTCTGACGAAAGTTTTAAACCTGTCGAAATTGTTATGAACGGCAGTTACAATCTCAAACGATATTCACAAACTAAAACGTGATGACAATGAAATATACGTAGGTAACAAGGTAGGTACCACTTTGAGACTGTTGACTTAGACACCTTAAAAAAATCTTGGCAAGGTGTTTTTGGTTTGTCAGATATGAGTTTTGTTGTTGTTGTGAGGTAATGCTACTTGTAGTCAAAACAAGATTCGGTAATAATAAGCTGCGGTCATCGTCATGCAGTGTTACAGTTACACTATGAGAGATATTCAATCATAATTGAAGTCACGATCTTCATAATCGAGCAGTTGAAATCTCCAAATTGATCGACGGGTTATTGTGCCATCAGTGTGGAAAGAGTTTAGAATAAGTTCCCTAATCCTTATCCATATACCCAGGAGTTTGTACTTATTAAACTAACAATTAGAATTTAAGTTCCCTAATCCATATACCCTATACCTGAGTTTGTACTTATTAAACTAACAATTAGAATTTAAGTTCCCTAATCCATATACCCTATACCTGAGTTTGTACTTATTAAACTAACAATTAGAATATAAGTTCCCTAATCCATATACCCTATACCTGAGTTTCCCGATCCATGTTATTGTAGAATTACATGGTACAGCTAGAAAATGACTCGTTATGCTTGTATGCCAGTTTCTTGTACTCATTAGCCGTGACACGGCGACACACAGCTAATCACTTAATCATTTCTCTTGTTGAACTAGTATGTACTGTTTGTTCTCATTTCCGATCTTTTCATAATTGTACAGTAGTTAGTACAGTGTACATGCTCTGTGTTAGAAGTGTGTACATGCATACAATTTGTTTGTACATTTCGGAGTACTATTTTAGTTATTGTTGAATTTGTATAACGATTAATTTTCATATAAAGAAGAAATATTACGATTCCCCGTTCCCTGGAAGAATTATAGTTCATCCTATTTTTCATTTCAACAGCTGCAGTAAAACAAAGACACAATTATGGGTCTCATGGATTGGATGGATGTTGCTCGAGGTGTGGTTAAAAGCGTACAGCGAGTACAAGATCAAGTAGGACCTTTAGAGAGAATGGCAATTCAAGCAATGGGTTCACCTTCCTCCAAAAATCTCGATGACAATTTACTTACATATTTGTTGGCACTGGCCGCATTTGACAGTTACACCCTCTCGGGAAATTGCAGAGGAAGCCTCACGTTGATGATTACACAGTTCCAAAATCTGAACGGCAGCAACATGCAGAACAAACTTCAGTTTGGAATCTATGAAATTTCAGAAGGGAGGTACAGTGGAAAGAAAATATTAGCATATCGTGGTACTGATGTGACAGGTCTGGTAACTCTTCTACAAGACATTTCCTTAGCTCTCCCCAGTTTGTCTTACCTTGGACAACCCATCAGAGAGGCAATAAGCTGCGGTGTGGAAGATGCACTAGAGCAGAAACCAGACTTCATCTGTGGACACAGTCTTGGAGGTCTGATAGCAGAGTGTGTGTGTAGTGAGACTGGGATTCCTGGCGCATCGTTCAACGCTCCAGGTCCCTGGTCTATTCTACCTATACATAATCTTCTTACCGGGGACAAGTACGATGGGGTTAAGTTTGAAGTTCACCTCACAAGAAATGATCCAGTATCTCTGTTCGGGGGTTTTTTAGGACCTGAATGTACCCATATTGGCAGACCTATTTGGCATTCAGGGTTCGGTTCTGAAAGTGACAATGTTATTGCTAATCATAAGATGAATCTGATGTTAAGTGAATTGGAGAAGGGTAGATGAGGGGAATCTTATTTGATGTGCGGAACTAAATATAATTAGAGTGGTATTTATAGATTGCTCCCAAGAGTTTCCGGGTCTAAATTCTGAACCTTAAATACAAATTAGTGAATTCTAGTAAGCATTCCTTTTCGAATAAAACTTAATGGCAATGTATGAGTGCTTGAATGTACATTTTAACAACCCCTTTTAGTATTTATACTTTTACACGCTTGGAAAGTGGGATAAGACTGGGAAGACTGGCAGAAGAACTGGCAGAAATATTTCTGGGCAGCAATAAAAGCTTGAACTGGTGGTGATAATTGGATACAGTTTGAAGGTGCTTCACTAATTTTTAACTAATTATTTAGTCAAATATTTAGTTTGTTTGATCTCTTCCTATTCCGAAATACATTCTTAAGTTCTACTGCAGGCGGATCTCGAATTCCGGGTAATGAGCAAACCTTCTCTTGAGTAGCAGTGACCACATGGAACCAGGTGGGCAATGATATTTAATTTGGGGTGTATGAAATCTTAGATGGGCAGCACAAAGGAAAGAATATTTTGGCGTATCGAGGAACTGATCTCAGTGATCCAGGTTCTGCACAGGAAACACTTTTACAAGATGCATCTTTGTCACTTCCTAGTTTTACTAACCTAGGACGTCCCATCAGAGAGGCAATAAGCTGCGCAGTGGGAGATGCACTAGAGCAGAAACCAGACTTCATCTGTGGACACAGTCTTGGAGGCCTGATAGCAGAGTGTGTGTGTGGTGAGACTGGGATTCCTGGTGCTACGTTTAACGCTCCAGGTCCCCGGAATTCCGACTAGCACTGAATTCCGACTTAAGTTAACAGAATTTGCGCACTGAATTCCGACTTGCACTGAATTCCGAAGGGGTGCACGGAATTCCGACTCGGGAGATTGATGATAAATTTTCTATTGATATTCATTGAAATAAAATCATAATTTGATAATCAACAACATCATAACTCTCAAAATCGTCAACGATCCTCTTCAGCTTCTCATCGTAGTCAGACCACTTTCTCGCTCGAAGGGGAGGGGGACCGTCTCATCAAGTGTTGAGTTATCTTGACGTCTGTTAGATTCTGTTCTTTCTTCAGGAAGTCGAGGAATATCCGGATAGTAGGATTAGAGCAGCCCATTAGCGAGTGAAAACCGTGGTGCCAACCCTCAGCAATGTTGGAGGATCTGGGGAGTAGGAGTTGGGTATCCTCGAAGTGGTTGCATTTGGAGTGGCTGAAGAGAGGGCTTCGGGCTGAGGTTCCAATCCAAGTCACATCCTGCTTACCCCCTCGCCATGCAGGCCCCGTAATGGCTCACAGCACTGCTCACACCACGATCATCTAAGCCATCACCACAAGAACCCACCCACCATGCAACTCAGAACACCAATAATAAATGAAAATGTGAGCCCCGTTATGTAAGGGGGAACGTGAGCCCGAGTCGGAATACCGTGCGCTACCTGCACGGAATTCCGACTGCACTGAATTCCTTATTTAGGAATTGAGGTTGTCGGAATTTCGTCAAATTCGGAATTCCGTGCGTGTACCCATGTAGGTTACCCCCGGAGGCATGATTTTGAGCTGTAAGAGAAAGCTCCTCCACAAAAATTAAGGTATTAAAGTTGCATAAGTTAAAAAGCCCTTGGTTAGGAAATCGGTTTTTACAAATTCTGTACGTATAGTTTGGTTAAATATTTTCGTAGAACTTGTTTATGAACTGTATAATTATTCTTTTTTTGCTGCTAAAAGATAATTTTTCGTTGTTATCCATCATGACTTCATGAATACCAAGTTTATCAAGAAATGCACACATGAATTAGAATAAAAAAGGATTTCGAGTAAAACAATAAAAGAATGTACACACAAGTACAGTAATAACCCCAGTAAGAATAATGTAGATTTAAACTCTACCGAGAATAAAGGACTATCAGTCAATTTTTTCTCACCATAAACCTATCCAGTACCCCTCCATGCCAACTTTTTTGATATTTTGAGTGGGGTTTCATTGAGATCCCGGGGACAGTGCGGCGTGAATGGCTCTTGAATTTGATCAGACATTCCACGACATCTACTCTGTCAAAGGCAGATTTGACGCCACTTCTGACGCCACTTCTAAAAGGGCGTGAAATGATTGGGCAAAACTATTAGCAACCATTGTGCCACATTAAACTGTTCAATCAAATGTTTGGTTTTACAAGAATTTAAGAATAACGGTATATAGCGCTGATATGCTACCTGATTATTACGTTCCAAGTTTAGAAAGTTGCGGCGTACCTTGTGACTCTGAGTGTTCCGTGCTTCTTATCTTCTCGTCTCATCTCATGTGAACTGTTTCTGTCACGGTGAAAACGAATTATTTCAGTCAAAGCATGAATTGTAAAATTGGATTTAGAAATAGAACAAAATTTTACAGAGCAGTACAATCTAATGATATTGAATAAATATAGATATATACATACAAGAAGTCTCTAGGTTGCTCTGAAGAATATAACTAGTAAAATACAAGATATGAATCTTTTAGCAGCTGAGTAACCCTACATACCACTTACAAGACCGGTAATTATTCAAAATAACATATTCAGGGCTGAATTATTCTTGTTACCAGTTCAAGTCGGGCAGCTTGTTTGAAGGACAAGGAGGAACTGTATCTCGCTCAAACCAAGATGACGATACGTCACATTAATAACTTCAGGACAAGTTGGAAGTGCTACTTTCCAGCTCTGATGACTAACATGGGGTGATCTCTGTCTCGAACGTTTGTGAATTATCGCGTGATTACTGAGATAAACAGCCTGATTGAGCAGCCGGGGGAATGTTATTTTATTTGATGAAATTTTTGCTAGATGCTTAGTAAGCATTGCTTACATGTGAACTCATTTTACTATGTCGTATAATTTTTTGTGCTGAGCTGTGTATTTATTTTGTATTGACTGATTAATGCTTCCAATTTTACGGTATTAGGGATTTCACTTGACTGATTAATGTGCTTTAATTTGACGGAATTTGGCGGTTGTTGTTGTCTATTCTACAAATTGTATATTCTGCTGTCTTGATATTTTAATCAATCATCTAACGGTCATAGCCGCTTATGTCGAGGTACTTGATGATGACTTTATGGGTAGAATGAATGTTGAATAATTAATAGAAATGTTCGGTATTTGGTAATTAATCTATCGATTATCACGCTGAATACTAACTCAGAAATAATCCGGAATACTTGATGAATTGTAATAGTATCAAAATGTAATTACTCGATGATGAAATATTCCCCTGACAAATACGTCCTAGTCAATACATTTCCGACTTTACCTATTTACTTAACACTTATATCAACAATCGATGTAGCCATTAAGGCTGGATCAATTGTTGATATTCAATGTGGCACCTCTTGTTCCGTCTCAGGCGTGCAGAGGCCAGGGATCAAATTACTTATGCTCGAATAGTTAGATTCAATAAAAACTAAAGAAAGACTAAAGATGTATTACCTTTCCGCCATTTCCTCTTGCTCTGCATCCTCATCTTCGTATTGTACAGTATTCAATACTATTGGCAGAGCAACATTATAACACATTTCAAATAATCAGAACAACGGAGGTTGACCTAATACAATCCATTACTCACATCAAGTAAGAAATGTATTCAATACATAGGATAGGATTATTATGTATACAAGTAACTTTTAATTTAGCACGTCAGGCATATAATCACCTCATAGCTTAGCACATACTACACGCGATATTCCACTTAACCTCCCTCACCCTATCTCAATTACCACACATCCTTTCTCATAGATTCCACCTCCACCAGCAGCACAGTAGCGCACACACACACACACACACACACACACACAAGTCACGTCATCCCTATGAATCACGCCACTACATATATGCTGTTGTGGAGTGCTGGCAGCAACTGAGCTGATGTGAGAGCAAGGCGGTCCCTACGTGATAATTGAAAACTGTGCTCAGGCGTGGTGTGTACCAAGTAAGACTCAATGTTGGCGTGGAACTCTTTTTGAACATGGTTCGTTTGTTCAGTTATAGTTTATCTTACCTCTTTTGTTCCTTATATGTGGCATTGTAAATCGTTCTCAATTGCAAGATTATGAATGCAAAATTCTGATACTTCATTTTGAAAACGCTGGGCCTTTTCCGTCCTTGCACTAGGCCTTTCTCGCTTTTTCTCCGTCAGATTACATTGCTAATTGTTTATACGTTGTGCTATATGTTGTGTGTCGTAAGCCGCGAATGTAGAGACCATTATGCCAGAAAGCAAAAAATTATTGGTTTTGTGCCACATTACCTAAGGAAAGGTACGATAGTTGTCTACGAAGTTGATCTCACGTTCTCAGTAGTCTGTTCGTTGCTACGTGCCGCGTTTGTTTTAAAATTTCTTTAACATCTGTTGGAACTGCAGTATGACGACATCAAATATATTACCTGACTCTCTAGTCAGAAATAGAGAGCTGTTTTTAATGCAGGGCACTCGAGTCTTGGAACCCATGTCCCGTAAGTCATTGTTGTCTTCTCACTGCTCACTAGAGACTGGCTTTATTTACTCTTTAAAATATTTTTTCGAGTAAGGAAGAGAATCTTCATGAGTCATTAATTTTTTTGTGGTTTGAGTACTTTCTAAGTCACTTTTTTGTTACATTGAGAAGAAACGAATTGAGGAATTGCACACAAGCGAAATTTCGTATCTACTCCAATGTATATTAAACTGGTTTACATTTTACATTGTCACTTTGCAATTAGTTCTTTCAACGAAAGGGTTAAGAGTGATTGGTTCCTCTTCTTATAAGTATATGAAATATTACTAGAAACTTGTTCTCCCCGCTTTAACTAATGGTATATTATGTCACATTAAGTTGCATATTAATGTATTTACGGACATGATAAGTTATCATGTACAATTTTCTTTCGTGCTCTAATCGGTTTTAGGCTAATCAATATAGTATTACCTAGAATCTTTAGGCTTTACATATTTCTTAAATTTTCAAGAGGAAAATCGCTTAATACTGTTGCATGTGGTCTGGTGATGACTATTTTTAGGTTGCTCGATATTTTTTGGCCTTATCTAAAATACCTTCATACCTTCCTCTGTACTCCTGTAAAACTACTCATTGAACAATAGCACTGCATTTAAGTTGTGAAATAAGTTAGCGTGTATTAAACTGTATTTCCCCACATAACAGTAAATCTACGGTAGGTATTCCCACTGGACATAAGGACATACTGGAAGTTTGCCAAGATTCCGGTCTATCGTTAGACTTGTGACTTAGAGAGAATAGAGAGAGGAAACCCCGGAAACTAGCAAGTAGCATGTGAGCTCTTGAGATTATTTCCAAACATGACCTTCGGCACGGCTTAGTTTTGACACCTATTTGTCTCTTACTAACTGCTTATTTGTAACTATAAACCACTAATCTAAATCTCGTCTGAGCTGAAAAACTCGTCTACTTCTTTGCCATCTCCTGATAACTTTTCTATAGAAGTATCGTCCTTTGATCTGATTAACAGAGAGCCATCGTGTTTTTGTTCTTCTAACCACACCTCAATTGTTCGAGAACGTTCTTATTGGCGTCTACTTTTTACCACATACATGCGATGTTCATTGTGTGTACGAGGTAATTAGTGTTTAATGTACATACAATACCTACTATACCTTGTATACGAGAACAAGAGATTTTAGGGATCTTTGTGAACTGCGCAGCTTTCGTCTCGTCTACTTCAAACACAAGGATATATTTCCTTGTTTGTACAATGTCAAGATGGACGTGCCGTGCAGCGGTTACAATCTCCTTATTTGTTTAGCCTTATTTGGTTCCCTGCTTCATGAATTTCAGCTATTCAATACATGTATACGAGAACAATTTCATTGTACGGATAGAGATGGCAATGTGGCCATTATCTTCTCCGGTTCTCGGAAATCTACCTGAACTTATTCTTTAGTTCGGTATTTACCGGCTTTTCTGATATCCGTTCTGATTGTTTATGTTCGATAGGACTGTGACGGTTACGAAATAATTCACTTCTTATTTGTGAAGGTATGAAATTTAATAAATTTTTACTGTATTAGATAGTGTATAAGTACTGAATATGGACTAAATTTATAATGGACCTGAATGAATAGAATAGAACTAGATTTCACATAATTCAATAGTATATATCACCTGCTCATGCTCTCATGATATTGAACATGAGACGACAAATATACTTCCAGCGTTTCCTGTGTCTGTAAAATGTAAACATTCCCAGGCTAGATACCCGACATAAGCTGACACGTGCAACATGTCACGTGTTTCTGTGCACGTGACAGGTTCACATCCCTACCGCTGACATTGTTCCAATCTTATTACTTTGTTATGTGTTGCCAGTATGATTTTAATTGTGACCGGCGTTACATGACTCATGTTATGCTAAATTTTACGTGACTCATGTTATGCTAAATATTACGTGACTTATGTTATGTTAATATTACGTGACTTATGTTATGTAAAATGTTGCGTTGCCATTATGATTTTTATCGTGACTGTTGTTACGTTTCCTATGTTATGTTAAACGATACGTGACATATGTTGCGTTAAATGTTACGTGACCTGAAGTAGCTGCCAGAAAACTGCATCATTGGCGCAGAGGAGAAACATGATTTTACGGCAAATTATTTTATTCCTATCCTCAACTTTTTCACTTCACTGAAATTGCTTTAATTCCCTATCCCCATTTTTCTTTCACTTAACTGAAATTATTTTAGTTCCCTATTCTCAATTTTCTTCTCTAATTTTCTTTCACTTCACTGAAATTATTTCAATTCCCTATCCTCAATTTTCTTTCACTTCACTGAAATTATTTCAATTCCCTATCCTTAATTTTCTTTCACTTCACTGAAATTATGTAAATTCCCTATCCTTAATTTTCTTTCACTTCACTGAAATCACACACGACACCTCCCTAGAACTCGAGATAATTTCTTAATCAAATCAGGGAGTCTCATCCACCGTCCCACCTACTTTTTATCAGCTCAGACTTCAAACAAGCTCAAAAAGCTTCATTCTTATCAGCACAGGCGTCACTCTGTCAGTCTGTCATTCTAACATGCTGGTTTCAAAGACGTTTTGCTCTGATATCACTGTGTCACGATATTCGGAAGGAATGTTAAAGCTGACAAGTATTTTTCTTTATTTTGTGTTCGCAGTACTTAGATAAGTTGATACAATTTATATTGTCGCTTGGTGACGACAGTGTGGCGAACTTCTCTGAAGAGTAGTGTATTGTTATGATTTGATGTTTTTAGTTATCTTCAATCTTCCAAAGAATTTCACTAAAAGCATTCCGTATCTAAGCTATTCTGGTTATACCAGTAACTTGAGCGTCTTTACCAGCCATTTGGCGGTGGAAAAACGTTTTGAAGTATATTTTGCACTGAAATCACTGTGTCGCCATATTTGGCATGATGTTAAAGCTGGCAATTTTTTTGGTGTTTCGTGTTCGCGGTATTTTTATCTCTTGATATAGGTAGTCTTCTTTGGGGCCGGTCGAGGAAAATATAACGAACGTCTTTAAAAATGAGTGCAATCTCATGGTTCGATATTACTTCTTTTTCTTCGAATTTCTCGTGTATCAAATTACTGAGAACTGTTCTGCTGAAGCTAGTTACTTAAATGCCACCATGCTTGCAGTACAATTTGATTACAAAAAGGACATGGCCCGTGTGGACGTTTTCTCAAGTACAGTGTATGGGTCTATGAAACCTTCTGTTTCTCCGAAGCGTACATGCCTACAATATGCTTGATCTTGGCCCTGTCCTCTTTTAATGAGGACATGGCAGGTTGGGACACACAAATCCGAACGCCACTGCAAATTTTGGACTGGTCATCATCGTTTTGGTTTTATTTGGTATTTTTTGTTGCAACTCCCCCTTCTCCGAGTAAAATGTACGTGAGGTAGTCACGTGTTCTTTCCTTGTGATTTTCTTATCTATATGTCTAATTCGAGGTCTGTATTATGTTTTTTCGTCTTGATATCGGTTTCATAAAAATGTGAAAGATGTTGACCAATAAATTCATTTCATTACATTCCTTAAATATTATTTTGGCCATGTATAATATCTTAATATCCATATTATATCATATTATATTATATTACATATTATCATATACATATTGATAATATTGACAGCGTGCGATCAATGTTTTTAAAAATTGCCCTGTTTTCAATTCCTATAAATACAACTTTCAACAGATTTAGTCTGGTGGCCGAAAATTTAATTTCCAGGGACCATATATATATAAGTACGGTAAAAGGAAGGTCACCAGATTGAGTTTCTTATCTATAACTTATTTAAGTCTTGATGAATATGCGCCCACCACCCGGCCCGTGCTTCTAACTTATCTGAAACGGAACTGAAAATTAATTAAATATCATTCTAAACTGGTTAAAACCGCAGAAACTGGAAGAATTTGTTCCAAATTAACTCAAAAGTTTCTTATTTTGTTCAGACTCCAAGATAATCTTCTTCTTCAAATAAATATGTTATTAGATTACAGAGCAACATAATCATGATAATTCGTCATGTTTATACTCTTCTCTTGGCCAAAAAAAGTAAGATTTTCTTTTAACTTGAATTTATTAAACTGGTTCATCTAGAATGTTCAAGAAACGACATCGTGACTTGAACTAGGTATCGTAATTTCTTTAGTGGCTTCAATGTTATTTTGCTGGTCTGACACGAGTTTTGATAGCGGATACCCTTGATAAGGCGTGCTCTGGGCCTGCTCTAATACTGCAGTTCCTTTCCTTCTTGGTATTTACGTGACCGAGCTTTAGAAAGTAGAGTTTGGTTGCCGAATGCATAATATTTTTCTGACTCTCCTTGAGGACAATCAACAAATTATGTCTTCTTCGCATGACCATTTGATATTTTCATTGAGATATTCAAAAAATCAACCCTCCTGCGTGGGTCCCATTGTACTCTGCCCTCACGATATTTATGTTGTCCCTGGTCAGTCGTCTCATTCAATGGCGGAAGACAATTTTGGCCTAATTTTGATTTGACCAAAATAGACTCTTCTGATGGTAAAAAATCCCCGCTGAAGAAGAGGCTATTCGATACGCTTTTTATTCATGTTGCGTCTTTGATGTGCTTCCGCGAGTAAGAGGAGTATTGGTAAAATATAGCTATGTTTTCTAAATTGCCAATTTTCCTTATTTTTAACGGTTTTTCTTCAAGTGACGAATTTTAACAACTTATTGCTAGAACGAATGCAAACAAATCCTTGTCTAGAAGAATTAAGCTCTTGCCTAATTACTTTTTGTTCGGCGAAAATTGCGCATAACCTGCAGAATAAAACACCTCCATAAAAAACCTAACTCGGTAAATTACTCTATTTCAACACTACAAATACAGAACATTTATTGAACATATATTTTGGTGGCATGTACTGGTTAACAAGTGTCGTTGCGGTTCAAATCCTGTCAGCTCATCCGGGGAATTTTCCTTGCGGCCCATGTTATTACAAAGAAATAGATACCTACTTGATTGCTTAATACGAGTTTAAAATTGTATTATGTTTGGGTACCTTCAGCGACATATCGGGCACCATACCGGCGTCGGAGTTCGCTGCAAGGACCAAATTTTGAGATTTTTAATGGAACTATGGTACCTACCGTTTTATAACGTTAATTTATCCTCCAAAAACAAAATAACTGGTAAATAATCATGTTTTCGCAACATAGGATGTGCAAGGAAGGACAGACAATACCAGAAAGTTCATCGGATGATAACGCAGACTACATTCCAGACACTCATCACGAGGACGATGATCAGCCGGATAACACCGAGGTAGGAGACGACGGTATTCGCGGGGAGGCGTCGCTCATTAGTGTGGCTTCCTATTGGTCAAATGTTGGCACATGTCAGAGTAAATTTGCGACAGCTCCCCAAGACCACCAATCATTGCCTGTCGTAAATTTATTGTTTACTGGGTTGTAATGCTTGTCTAGGCATGAGTAACACTTTTTTGTGGAGAACCTTTGACCTTGCTGGGGCATGTTGACCTGGTTAATTTGATCAGATCTTACCTTTTAAAAGTTTTTAAGTATCAAAAGTAATAAAGTAAGTTTATGTAATTATCAAAAATTATCACAGTATTTACTATCAAACTCCTCTTGTGATATTTTAAGTTAACTGATTAATATTATATTTCAGGATGTTAAGATGGAGATAGTGTGGTTTAATGTGTACAATATGACGGTACTTCACTTACTGGCGTTGTACGGCTTCTACCAGGTCAGTTTATATGAAGCACGTATTGTAGTGTACAGTAGTGAATATAGTAATGTATATTGTATAGTCGTGTATGTGGTGTATAGTAGTGTTTATTATTGTATCTTCATATTAAGTGCGGTCAGTGGTGTGGTAAAATCCTATCTTCATATCATCTAGTTCAAGTGTATTCTACTGCTGTATCAATTCATACAAAGGTATTTGTAGTACCTCAACTAACAAGCCATGAGCTCGCACAAGTAACACGATTATCGAGAGTAAATTTTAACGATAATTGCCATGATAAGTATTACTAATTATTGACATCTTGTAGCCAAGTATAGTCGTTTAAATTCTCCTTTCAATCAGGTTACCGAAATTAGACCGAAGAAAATTAAGTTGTTTGCCAATTAACTGCATAAAGGAAACGATTTTAATGTGAAACATTAACTGAAAAGCAATGAATTACTGCGGAATTATTGCGGAGCCAGCAAGAATGTCACCAAATATCTTCTACGTTTAAATCCACCTGTAAATTGAAATGAACTGCTTTTTTTTCACGTGCAAACTTTAATATTTCGCATTTTTCCACGTGCAATTTTTACTTATTCGCATTTTCCCACATGCATCTTTAGTAGAATCCTCACGTTCTATCCTATCTAAAAATTATGGAATTACTATCGTGGATTATTGTTGGGATTATCTTATTCTCGTATATCACGCGGCTGTGGAGGGACTATGTCACGCCCGTGGAAGATGCTGGCTCAGTTTCTATCGTGTGAGAATGTTAGTCGTAGTTGTAACTGTCGTTACAGGGTTTAGTAGAGAAAGGTATTTTGGGGAAGAGCCAAAAATTTTTCGTTTCTTGGATAGCAATTGGCCAATGATAAGTTAGGTACGGCCAATTAATTTCGTGCGACTACGTGATCAAAACGATTTGTGACTCCTCCTAAAACTATTTTTTCTGTTAACTTTTGAATAGTTCCTTAAATAACAATAGTATTGCAAAAGTAAAATAAGTTGAGTTATTATAGCTGTAAGTATAAAAAAATAATGAGAACAGAACTCTGTTATATTTGGGATTTGATGTTCTTACATCATTTCTAGGGAGGTGTCGCAATTTAAAGAAAATTGGTCCTTATTGGTCCTATTCCTTGTTTTTGGAGGTCAATCTTGGTCAAGTGCACAATGCGAAATCGTTTGACCACCTAAAATTAAGGCAGGACCGATAATATAAATATCTTGAGATAATATAAATATCTTGAGATAAGTTTTGAAAATTTTGAGAATTGGCGCATCTATATCATTTTGACAACTTTCACATTTATTTCTTTGCGCATCCATATAACTGTACAGTATAATATTAGATAAAGAGAAACGCTGGATCTCATGCCGGGATTTAGGACCCCGAATTAATTAAGATTATATATACTTTTTAGTTCATCCTCAATAAATGTAATAATTTGCACTGCTGAAATAGCTTGAATGTAGCACATTATTAGATGTATAAAATTATTATGTTATGTATGTAGTCGTGTATACTGGTGGTTGTATAATATGAAATAACATTAGAGACTCTTCAATATTGCTAATGGGTATACTTGGACTTCAATACAATACAATACAATACAATACAATACAATACAATACAATACAATACAATACAATACAATACAATACAATACAATACAATACAATACAATACAATACAATACAATACAATACAATACAATACAATACAATACAATACAATACAATACAATACAA